>JAGKQL010001135.1:21285-45592 GCA_018398635.1 Cyprinodon brontotheroides
ACACAGACCAACCTGCATCAGTTCAAACATGACTCAAAGTTGTTGTTTTTTATTCTCGGGAAATGATAGGTGTTTTTTTAAGCAGCAGCAACAAGAAGACATTCTTAAGAAGAGCAGGTTTTATTGTATTACATATTTTTCTACATCATGTCAAATGCATTTAAGTTTCTAGAGCTGTGACCTTTTGAAATTTTGGTTAACTAAAGCTTGGGTTAGTTGCGCGCAAATAAACCTTTCACCTGCTTTGGTAATAATATTTTTACCGGTAGGGAATTTAATGCATTTCTGAGTTATTACCCACTGCAAGGGTGAGTTTGGGGTTAATACCGTGAAGGGCTAAAAATTTTCGAGGTTGCTTTGTGTCCTCCCCTGTTTTGTTGGGGCAGTGGAAACTTGGACACGTAACAACACTTTTAGTCAGGTGTTTTTCTCCAAGCAAAAAACAGCAAGGAAGTATCAAACTTCTTTTTGAAAAGAGCGGCGGACCAGCTCAACCATGCAGAACTACAGGCCCAGGCTCCCGACTCTCCTCAACACAGAAATTGACCTCATCAAGGTGTTACATGACATGAACTGAGGAAGAACCACAGTTTTGGTATTAATGGACCTCAATGCAAATTTGGCAATGTTGATAATTTTATTAGAGAGCCTGGAAAGCTGGGTCTTAAGTACAAATACATTGTTACCGTACTTAAGAACATTTTTCAGTTATCTATATTTTACTCCATTACTTATTTTTCCTCCTATGTCTGACTTCTACTCATAGCTCGAATGGCTGTTGAACGTGTCTCCTGTTTTAAGTTTCTGGGGATCCACATCTCAGCGGACATGTCTTGGTCAACCAACACCTCCTGCCTGGTGAAGAAGGCTCAGCAGCGCCTCTTCTTCCTAAGGACACTGAGGAAGAATCAGCTCCCCTCACTATCCTGGTGAACTTTTATCGCTTTGCAATATAAAGCATCCTAAGCAGCTGAATGTAACAGTGCGGTGATTTTGCTGTTCTGTTGCAGCGCGCAAGGATTTCTGCAGCGGGTGGTGAAAGCCGCCCAGCGCATCACTAGGACTTCACTACCCACCATTGAGCATATCCAGAAGAAGCGGCTGACTACGTTCAAGCCGGCAGCATGCTTAAGGAACCATCCCACCCAGCCCACGGGAGCTGGAACACTCTCCTGCCACTCCGGCAGCGGCGGTTCCAGGCATGCCTCTGGACCCAGAACCAGCAGACTAGAGAACTGGCTTTTTCCCCAGAGCTGCTCTTTATTGAACTCTAACCACTTTTTGATAGACTCTACTCTCCTTCCTCACGCCTACCAACATTTTGCTATTCTGTTTTTCTTACAAGAATGTAATGTTCACCTGCACTCCTGACTGTTACTATTGTAACAACTGTTTACAAGCATCATGCACTACTCACTTTGACTGCCTATTGATTTGCTGACTGTTTATTCACAGCACCAATTGTTTACATTTACATCTGCAATAACGTACTTTAACTGTAATATGCAATTACCTTCCACTGCACTTTAATTTAGCTTCTGTCCAAACTTTATTTATTCATTTTATAGTTATAGTAAAACCCATCTATATATATGCTATTGTACATAACTGTAAAAACCCTTTCTATAGTAATATCCACCTGTATATTATATTCGGTACATATTCAGCTGTAAATTCATTTCATAACACTAGTGATCTATATATTATATTCATTATTTATAATAGTATTCATCTCAATACTCATTCAGTAGAATCCTGAGTCCTGTATTTATGGAACCTAAGATACCAAAGAATATATATTGCACTTCTGGTTAGACCTAAACTGCATTTAGTTGTTGCCTTGTACCTGTGTAATGACAATAAAAGTTTTAATCTAATCTAAATCTAAAACATTACATTTTCTACGGTATCTGTACTATTCCTTGCAATCTGAGCTGAGGTATACTTTTTCACTTTTACTGGAGTAAAGAGGTCAAGTTGATACTTTGTTGTTGTGTTTTTAAACTGCAGTATCTATACTTCTACTGAAGTAACTAATGTGTGAACTTTTGACACCACTGCTAGTTTGTCTGAAGGACAGAGACTTTAGTGTCAGTGACACCAAGCTGTTCTTCTTTATGTCACCAGTTGACTATGTACCCATCCTAGCTCTGGATAAATGCAGAGAACAAATCAACCCATGGAAAAACTAAATGCCCTTTACCTGAATCAAATTTAAACTGAAGTCATAGTTTTTGGGGCAAAGGAAGAGAGTTTCAAATTTAGCATCCAGCTTCAGTTAATCCAGCTAGAAAGCAGCAATCAGGCTCTAAATCTGGACTCAGACCTGAACCTTTGCAGGCTCATAGAGACACAGTGGACCTTCTGTCACCTGAAGAACATCTGCAAGGACTGATGTCTCTGCAGGACCTTAAAAATGAATTCCTGTATAGCTTTCAAGAGAAGCCCATGTGTATTTCAGTTTCACATTTAACTTGCCAATAAATATAAGTAAAAATGGTTAAATGGTTGTACATTCAAATAGATAAATGTTTACAGTTAAGAAATAGTTTACACTAATTCTCTCTGTTTAAAATCCTTAAGGGACAGGGAACTCTATTTTTGGTTCCATTGGCAAACAGATGGTAGAGAGACTTTCCTCTGGTGCACCATAAGCCTGTCACTACCTGATCTGTACTGGTGGCAGGCATCATCCCAGTACTCCTTCAGCCATTCTGCGAGATATAGATCCTGGGCTCAACTTTGACAGTTACTTTGTAGAAAAAGAAAATAATATGAGCCTTTTCCTCCCTAAGTAGTAGCAAAAGCTACGCCTTCCCTAAATTTTAATGTGTTGTTGCGTTAATAATGTATTTTCCTAAGAGTAATAAATGCATTTTAAAATCCTTTCTGCTAAATACCACTCGTCAGATTCGGATCAGTACAGGAAATGGGATGCTGCACTACTTCTGAGGAAAAAACTCTCTATGACTTTGGATTTGCAAACATAAATCTAGCCTTTTTGAAGTTTTATTTTTTTCTTCTCCGTTTGTTAACATTGTGGAAATATAGTGGCGTAATCTAAAAAAAGAACCAAATTTAAAAATAATAAGCCAAATATGAGCAACACTACAGAAAATTTTATTTTGTAATTCCAAGTCCCCATGATAGATGCCAGCTAGTTTAATGGAGAAAATGTAAAAAAGACTCAACATTGTCTCAGAAAAGTCCTGATGAAATTTTTTTAAAGATCGTGCTTTGGGCATTCTTTAATGATTTAAGGATATAAATAAGTAATTTTAGCGTCTATAATTAATATTACTTATAGCGACCTGCATTAATATCTGCTTGCATTATGCATTAAATGAGCTGACATTGCACGGATTGTGCGAAGCTGTCACAGTACAATTCATAAGAAAGCGAGTGTGGACTCAGTGTTCTCGCCAAATCTTGAGTAAGAACACAGGAAGTATGGACTCGGGGAGAACAGGGAAAGCACGCAGAAGTGGTGCTGCCCTTTCCCAGTTGGTGAGCTACTCCCTCCTCTACTTACTTCACATTCCACTCAGTATGAAGCTGGCTTCGCTGATGGACAAACAAGCCCCTGGAACATTAACCCTCAGTTTGTGCGTGCCCTCTGCCGGATGGGTCAGCCCCTGCGTTAGCAGCGGCTATTGCGTCAAAGACAGGGAACTCTGGTTTAACACTTCAACCCGTGGTGCTGAGAACAGGTAGGATCCAGCCGGTGCTCTTGCCAACAATATGCAGGCTGGGCGCGCCCCAGAGCAGTCTTTGACACTGCAGCCCTGGAGAACAGAGAACAAGCAGGAGTCTGAAGCAAGGTCAGGCAAACAGATTAGAACAGGAAGACTTCGGTAGGTTTGAGAGGTATAAAAAGTCAGGATCAGGGAAATCCGAAACCCTAAGGTACTATAAAACCCTCTCACCACTGGCATGCAATAGTAATCTGGCCCTGGGAACTGGATGCAAGCACCTAGAGCAAGCAAATAGAGGCAGGAGCAGGTGGATTCGATTAGCATTGACTCGAAACCAGTCAGAATTGGACAGGTGAATGGAATGAGTAAATAATCCACTCTTCAATGCCAAGATCATGACACCTGGATAATGAAAAGCCAAACATATTGCCCGGCAGGTTTCTAGATTTTTAAGTTAATTTAGGGGTTAATAAACTGTTTTAGAGGTATTGATCACAGCGCTCTGCATCCAGCAGTGCTGCGTCTGACTCCTACCAGCTCCCCAGATCAGCTTCTCTCATTGGTTGATGTCCAGCAGCTAAAGTTACATTTTTCAAAAGCTCATGACTTAGGGTCAAGATGCGCTGCTCCTCCTGCTCTAGGACGCGCTGCAGGACCTGCTTAGGATGCACATTGATGCACCCTCAACCATTGACTTTAAGAAATGTAAAGGTGCTGCTTCTGATCCTCAAATCACGTTCAGTGTGAACGCAGCAATAGTAAAACATGCTGCTTGTGAAATATGGCTAAGAAGTATAAAGTTCATATAAGCTTGAAGACACTTGAAGATCCCTCTTGAGTCAAAGCGGCCAATGAGGTATGTAAGAGGCTAAATAAAAGTGTGTCCAATACGGGATGATGTTGCACTGTATTTACTTCAGTTTGAAGTTTCCTTTCTGTGTTTTTTTTTCCCACCAGACTGTGACAATGTGAGGGCAATTGTGGCGCCTCTCCTGTGGGAACCACAACTACCTTCCAGTTTTAGTCCGTGAGTAGCAGATAACCCTGTCTACTTTTGAGGCTGACTTAAAACTTTCCTTTTTGAGCATGTGCTTCTAGTTAGGAGTGGCTCAGTGCTTATCCCTGAGCTATCTCTATAGTTCTGCTTGCTATTGAAGCAGACTGCTGGAGTAACATAGGGACCCCTGATTTCATCATTCTTGCTTCATTCTATCTCTATTCTGGCCTCACTCTGCAGAATCTGTTAGTTCAATCTCCTAACGTTCTGCTCTCTCTATGCTTTTTTCTCATGGTAGCTTCATCCTGGTCTGTTCCTTGTTTACGGCTGTGACTCCATCCGGAGAGAAATATCAGCCGTGCCGCTGCCATCAGTATACCCTTCTGTTGTTTCACAGATGTTTGGAGCTTGGCCTGTTTTCCAGTGTAGTCCCTGCTTTCTCTGACTGTGACTTAACCGGGGATGTGCTCTCTTCATCCTCTGGCATGGGAGCTGGCTCGAGGTCGCCTGCCTGGCTGTGTGTTTCCTGGACGAGGGCCTACCTGTGGAGCTGGTTGCCTTTTGTATCTATGCTTCTTTTTCTATGTCTGCTTCTGTCTCCTTGAACTCCCAGTGGGTACTCATAGCAGATGGCCGCTCACACTGCAGCCTGGTTCTTGCTGGAGGTTTCTTCCCTGTTCAAAGGGAATTTTCCTCTCCACTGTAAGCTACAAGCATGCTTAGTGTGAGGGATTTCGTTTGAAGAGTCAATGAAAGTCGACGTGCAAATTGTCCAGCTTTGGTTTCTCTCTTAGATAGAAAACTTTTGAATCAATCTGACTGGATGATTCTGGTGAACCTGGAAAGCGGAACCTGAGATGACATGATGTGAATTTTTGAAAGCTATAGTAAGTTTAAACTGAATAGAATTGAATATATGCAGTGTTTTCTTTTCTGTCATGTGCTGACTGCCATATGGAACAGTGCTTCAATAAAGGAAAGTTTTTAAACCCCTGTTTGCCAAATGTAAATAGTTGTTCCAATTCTTGTTAAATTGATTTCATTCTTTTGTTGAACTTGAGGGAAGCTGCACCCTGCTTCATTCATCTTTGGTAGAATTGTTCCCTTAGTGGTTTCTTCACATGTCAGCATCTAAGCCCTGATCCAACTTTTCCCATGTCAGCCTGACTGCATATAGAGAGGCTCGAATAGACAGGGTAAGCAGATATGTGAAGATTTTTTTTTTTTTTACTTCTTTTTTTACTTCTGTTCATATGCTATACATATTAAACCAATGTCATTTGACTCGGGAAGATTATAAAAAGTTCATTAAATAAAAAACCAGAGGTGCATTCTATAAAGCAAAGCTCTACTTAACGAGTCTGTGCAGCATCTAGAACCAGAACAGATAGAGAATGTTCATCATGAAATCTACGTTTAAAGAAAAGAAAATCACAGCAATAAACTCTGTGGGATGATTTCCATGGTGACTAATAATAATAATAATAATAATAATAACTTTGATTTATATAGCGCCTTTCAGGACACCCAAGGTCGCTTTACAAGAGGTGAAGTAAGGGGGGTAGGGACAGGGAGGGGGTTAGGAAGGGTAGGCAAGAGAGAAAAGATGTGTTTTAAGCAGAGGTGATTCTCAGAGAGATCTGGGAAGTTTTCACTTTTTCTTTCTTTTTTCCATAAAGAGGTGAGAGAGATCCGCTGCGCTGACCTGCTCTGTCTGCTCCTCCTTATTCTGGTTTCTGAGGCTCAAAGAGGATCTCTACTTTATCCGTTTCTGTCCTCCTGAACTCCTATCATGGGGAAAGTTTCTATTTAAATGATTCATTCATTGTTTTTGCTCCAGTCTGTCCTGCTCACTATAAACGCGATGTGTGACTGAAACTAACTCTTTCTCTCTTTAGATTAACAGATTTTATTTAATATTTTCCCCCAAAGCGGATGTGTTTTACTTTGTAACTGCGTCTCTTTTCCAGACCCATGAAATTGCTGCTGAATTGCTGCGTAGTCCGACTAAAATAGACCTGGACTCCATCTCAGTCGGAGCTACGCTGCCCCCTGCTGGACATCATGTCGGGTTCTTCTTTGCCTGCCTCAATTATAGCACATTGATTTGTGTTTTTATTGAATTTTCAGTGTTCTGTTCATGATCATATAGAATTTTGTTGCTTTTGAAATCGGCCATACAAATTAACTGGCCTCGGCTTTTACTCAAGTAAAAAACAATGTGGTGTTTTCAGTGGAAAATGGGCTTTTTTAAAAGGTAGCATTGTTGACTACAGGGAAAATAATGTCGCTTCTAAGCATATCACAGTGGCTATAAATGTCATGTTGGGGCGTGGTATTTATTTCCAGGAAACGAAACCTAATCATAAGAAAACACAGTTGTGACGGCTGCAGTGCAGCAGACAACAACAGCCTGCCTTTGGAGCAGTCGCAGTCTGTATTTATACTGGTGTGTACAACTGCTTACTTCATAAAATCTTTAATCCAAACAGCGAACTGGTTCGTAGCTGGGATGATGTTTCAGAGCTGAAGTTTTAGAAGGTACTGTACTCTTTGTTTCTATAACCTGCATTACTTTTGATATTTACAGAAAGTCAAACATGTTGTTCTTGCTCTACAAAACTATGGAGTTATTTTGGTGTGTTATTAAATGTACGACAAAAAAAAAAATAATAATTCTAAAAGGTGAAAACAATGATTAAACTAAATATACTGGGGAGAAAAAAATTCAAACTGGTCATCTGCCCTGAAATTATTTGAGTCTTTAGTATTCAGCTGAAAATATTTCTGTCATAAAATAAAAGCTGGGGCCTTGCTCTAAGAAAATGCCTCCCCATGGAAAAACGCTTTAGGAAAATACATTATACTGAAAATATTGTTGCTTTTTTCTTTTGCAGTAAAAATATATTCTCTCAAACTCAAGCGTTTGGTTTATGCAATTAATTTAATTCACAATAAGTTGTGGCATAATACAAACGTGACGCCAGCTTGCTCGAGTCCACATTCCAGGGAAGGCGCGGCGCCTAATAATAGTGTGACCATATTTTTATTTCCAAAAGGAGGACACTGCCCAGTTTGGAGACGGATAAAGACAGGCTTCTAAAAGGTTAGCAAACTGGCTTTATAATACCCAAATAGAACAAAAATAACTTCTGTAGTAAAAAGAAATCTGTAACAACCAGTAACAAAATTTTAGCTCTTTTTTTGAAATACATAAATAAAATGAAATAATGTTCTAAATATGAGCTCTTCTGTATTAGAAAATACAGCTTCGACAAATCAGCTCTTTACAGCATCCTCTGTTTTCCATGTCTAAATTAAAGTACTTTAGTTACCTGTGAGGACCCCTCAGCTCTCAGTTTTTAGCTTTTGCTTTTTTTCGAAAGGTCCATGGTGTTTCGAGATCTCCCCAGTACCCCTATAGACACTGAAACATAATCCTTAATAGCACTTGTACTCCATTTGCTTCATCAGGACGAAAGATGCAAAACTTACCTGCAGGTTGGCCTCAGTGTATTTCTGCAAATTTTCTATTTCGCGTATTTTGAAGTCAGTTTGTCTCATGAAAAACAATTAAAACCCAGGTTATTCTCAAGCATTACAACCCCTTGAACTTCCTGCACAGAATATGGACACAACCCAAAGTAAAAGTGAGGATAAAGTTTCTTCCACAGTGCCTGCTAAATCATGGAAATACTGAGCATTGTGCCTTGAAGTAATTTCTTAGGTGGCTCATGGTTTCACCTTGTCATTTGACTTTGAGACCAAATCCAGACCTCTACCCTTGGCCCCGTCTCTTAAAAGAATTTTGCAGTCATTTAGAATTGAGCTTTTAATTCATCTAGCCGGCCATCTTGTTTGTCTCTTTGTAGGTTACGGTATTGTTTATACTTTAAGTAGTTTTTTGGAGCTACTCATACTTTTTCACTTTTACCTGAGTAAAGCAGGCTCTAAGCTTTGATCCCTTCTCACTTCCTTACTTGAGTGTTTTTAAACTGCAGGATATATACTTCTACTTACCGGTAACAAATGTGTGAACTTGTGATTACACCACTGTTTTTCACTTTATATATCACCATTCAGCTGTCAATTCCATTTGATACTGGCCAAATATCATTCCCACTTCTGATTGCAATAAAAATATAAAGTATTTCTACAATTTAAGAGTAGAAATATAATTTCTGCGGGTTCAATTTTCCCATGTGGAAATAATTTTCTTAGTTTCACGTTATGTTTTATTTATTTAATGAGAGGAATATTTTCTCTCAAACCTTTTTTCTTTCTCAAATAGCAGTAGGATTTGAACTG
Source organism: Cyprinodon brontotheroides (assembly GCA_018398635.1). Classification (NCBI taxonomy): domain Eukaryota; kingdom Metazoa; phylum Chordata; class Actinopteri; order Cyprinodontiformes; family Cyprinodontidae; genus Cyprinodon; species Cyprinodon brontotheroides. The sequence continues at coordinate 30,286 of JAGKQL010001135.1, forward strand.
TGATTTGTTTTCCTTTCCAATACATTTATTTTACTTTCTAAATCATTTCCCCCTGTCAGGTTGCTTTTTATTAAATGAAAACACAAAATAACTTTAAGGCGTGTTTTCCTATATGTTTTATTTCGTGTTTAAGCATTGGTTTTAAGCATTTTTTGTAGAAATGTCTGTCCCAAAACATTTGATTTGATTCAGAATTTTATTACAGCCTTATAGAGAAGGCTGATAACAGATTTGAACAAACACTAAACCGAACAATAAAAAGTTTTATTATAGTCAAACATTAACCTTTTGAATCATGTCTATCTAGGTCCAAAGATGTGGGTAACAGTTTAACCTTCTTCCTATTGTTTGTGAAAACCTGGACTGGATCCAAAGATATTCCTGCAGTTCTGCATGAAGAAGCAAAGGATCACAGCTCAACAGCGTCAGAGTAAAAAACATCAAGTGAAGACGCGGCTTATGTACCATTTACAACTATGATAATACGGGCACTCTCTTGTTTTCCAGCTGCAACAAGCCTAGAAGAACAGGGAATCAAGCACAGTTTTTATTTTATACTAGAAATCAAAGTGTTCGATCTGACCAGTAGACAAGAGAGATTTGTAGTTCTATATTGCAGCCAAAGGATCAGCTGTATTGAGCCACATATTTGGCATTCAATTTCTGTTGGCTGTCACGGCGGTGATTTCCTCAAGCCCCGCAGGAAGTTAACCGGTCAGCATTTCAGATTTTTTCCATCCTGGACCGCATCACCAGATAGAATGAGCTTTCATTGGCATGGAAAAAAAAAACCTCAGCAAATAGACTGAATGTTTATTGTTGTTTTTTAAACAGGTTTATGCATTTAAAACGGTCATTTGAAAAATTGAAAAAAATCAAAAAAGATCATGTGTGCTACTGTTTTCCAGTTGTATCTGGCGAGTGCATTCCTGATTACTGAGGTCAGACTTGAATTAATCAGTTCATCAAGGAAAGAACAGACAGGAAAAAAAGGAGCTGGCTGAATTTGAGGAAGTAATGCATTTTAATGCTTCATATAACAACTGTGCCACCTTGTGGCTTAACATCAGCCATGATTATTAATGCTATAATTGTTATTTTAAACAATGTCGTTCTACTTTGGGTGATGTGTTGCCTCTGTTGGGGACTATCTGTAATTAGCAGCACAAATGCTGCACAATATACATTCACACTAGAACTCAACAAAAATATTCATACATCCTGTTCACCAAAACAACCCACTGTTATAGTTCCAAAAACTCCGGAAAGGTGCAGCATCTATGTTCAGAGCATTTCAGTCAACATTTTTGTCTTTCCCTCCCACTGCTCCAGAGTCCTGCCTACTGGTGTGTCATCACTGGATCTGTCCAGAGCCTCCTAAGGGCTCTCCTAGGGGCAGATCTGCGTTAACTGCGACGCACATGCAGACGACCTGGTTTCTGAGTATAAATTAGCCGGCTCTGGATCTGTCAGTTTAAGATATTATATGATTAACGGAGGCTCTTCACTGCATAGTTTATTGAGACTCAAGAGTAGTTATGGGAGACAACACACAGTAGAAGTTAAATCTAAACTAGCAGCTACATTGTACTCTATTTTCTTTTTGAAGAGTTAGGAGACGGTTTGGAAAAAAAAGAGAGGCCTCCAGAAAATAGACGTTAAACATATTGACCCCTCCAGCCAAAAAAAAAAAACATAAAAAAACAACAGCAACAGAGTTCCTTGTACTAGGCAGGTTACTGTTATAATGGAATAAGTTTGAGCAAAATTAGCATTAAAATGTCATGTTAAAAAAAGCCATCCGGCTCAGCTAATCATAGGACCATGACTTATAGTTCCAGGTAGAAATGAATCATGTTTGTCATCAATATTGTGCATGACCAATATTGTGGGGAAAAAAGTATTCAACTATTCATCCTAGTTAAATAAACAGAGATAGATGGATTTCACTCAGTCAGCACATTTATTCATATCTTTGCAAAGAGAGAAAAGTTCATCATACAGCCCTAATGGCAGCATTCTGTTCAGTTCAGTTTATGGTTAATATAAAAAAATACAAATCAAATAAGTTAGGTTGTTCAACCCGAGAGTATCACTGTTTCCACCCTCAGTTTCAGAGGGGAACTGGCTGTTACAGATGTGGTGAAATGTGTTCCTTCAGGAAAGACAAGTCACCTTGTGGGGTGGCTAGTGATTGGCCAGGTCATTTTTATTTGTCATAAGCTGAACTTCTTCCTCTTTTATTTACCTCTGGTCATCCAGTCTGACTTTTTGCATTTTGGCTCGTTCGATTTAAATTCAAATTTTATGTAATTTTTTTTTTGTTTTGTTTTTCCTCTATTATTTGTTATAACAAAAGAAAAATCATAAAGATAACAACTTTAGGATGCAGTGACTGAAATATACATTATGCATGTCTTTATTTTTCAGTTGTCCGTGAGAAGACAAAGACATGCATAAAAGAGGAAACTGAAGTCTAGAATGGGTAAGTAATTATACTTACATATCTTTTTTGTTTTGAACATGACAAACATATGTACAACCAATCAGCACACATCTCCCCTTGTGATACAACTGCCTTATCCTCCACCAATAAATATCTTCCATTGCCCTTGAGGTGGTGTCTAGAAAAAATATTAGCATGGGTGAAAAGAGGCTGCGGGGTGGGGTATGCAAATTCTTTCACCTAAGAACTCTGAAGCAGTTGTGCTGTCTTAAAGTCCAACAAAAGGCTATCATACACTCTGAAACCCATTTGTAGTTTGATATGTAGCTGTTTCTAACCTTTTGAAGCTGAAAAGAATAGTCAATGGTGGACGCAGCTAACCAAAAATATCACTCCATTAACCTATTTTGCACTCTTTCTGACTGGATAGCTCAGTTGGTAGGATAAATGAACCCCATGTGGCGTCGGAATCTCAGTAAATATATTTCTACAGGTGCTATTGACATAACATTTTCACCAGATGTCATACAAATCCATGCATTCCACACATACAAAGAAATCAAATCATAGATGTCCAGAAATGTAGTTATGTGTAATAAAGGGAAATGGCGCAGTGAAATAGTAATGAACACATGAAGAAAGGGAGGTGCAAAAAGGCAAGACAACCAAAACAGCAGCTGAAACCTGGTTGAACTGGATCTAACATCAAGTTGAAGGCTTAGATGAAGACCAATAGTTTTGCTAACTCTGAAAGTTCAACTGGATCAAATCAGTCTAAAAGCCGGTTCAGATTCCATGACTACCTCAGATGCTTTGCCCCGCCCTCCAGAGACACAAACCATTTCATAGATAGAGGAGTGCTAATGATCTTTATTTTTAATAAGATCAATCTTACTTATAAAAGAATCCCATAAAATCATTGCTGCTAGAGCAGGTGGAAAATGGATGGTTCAACAGAGCTATGGCTCTGGGTGAGTTTGGCAACTGGATTAAAAAAAAATCTAGGATTATTCTTATTCTCCTCTGTGTGTATGAGGACAAATATACTGCTCTTGCTTTACAAGGGTCCTCTGAGTTTTAACTTTATATTGAAAGTTGGTGGGTACACTCTAAGGGTGGGGCTGCTAGACCTACAGTTACGCGGCTGCTAGACCTACAGTTACGCTTTCAATTGGTTTTATATTTTACAAAAATGAGCTCAAACATCTATTTATTGAATGCTTTCCTATTGGTGAGAATACAAGAGAACCAAAATACACTGATATTTATATTTATAGGTAGTTAGACATTAATGTATAAAAAAAGGATGAATAACAGCCAATGCCAACAGCAAGATTGTCATGATCAGTTTAAGAAGTAATCTGACCCACATGCAGAGAAACCACTCCAGAGAACACAGAAAAAGTTTAACAGGTTTATTTGTAGCAATGTGAATGGAGGTTGGATCTGGGACTCAGAGAACTGGTGAACCGGAACTGGAAAGTCTGAAGGGGAGATTGCAGAGATCAGTTCAGGGATCATGGGAAATGAGACTGCTGCTTGAATTATGCTGGAATGAGACTCACGTTTGAGGGGGCACTTGTCAATCCTTAAATCCAGTCTGTGTGGGATTATCCAGAGAAGAGGAACTTTCGTTGGAGAGCAGACAGATAGACATACGTTGGACCCGGAGGAGTAATGGAGCGGACTGTCACTTGGAAACTTGAACTGATCATGTGGAGGTTTTCCCCTGCTCAGTGTGTACTCAGTAAATCCTTCCAGGGGGAGAAGGTCCAGGTATCCAGTTACACAGGAAGACTTCCTGCCAAAGAGCAAAGACTAAAAAAACAACATTAGACTAAGAGAAACAAGGCTCAGGTTAGACTCAGCTAATCTCTGCTTGGCTAGAGTACCCTAAACTGGCAAAACACTCTGGCGTCGAGGTAGTGACAGCCCACAGCTCATATACTCCTCCAGTAATGAACCAAGGAGCCACAGGTGTTCAGGGAGGCCCAACGAGGACAGGGCACCACCTGGTGGTGGAAAGACAGAAGAAATCCACCCTCGTCCCCTCAATACCCTCGGGTATTGCAACCCTTGTCCACGGCGACGGGAATCAACGATCCGGCGCACAGTGTAGGCAGGGTGACCATCAGTGTCCAAGGTGGGAGGGGGCTCAGCGGGTGGGCACTAGGGGCTGGAAATGACAGGCTTGAGTTGAGAGGCGTGAAAAGTTGGATGAATCCTGAGAGGGGAGGCGAAGGCGGACAGCGGATGGACCACTAGGAGGGAGAATAGGTGCAGGAGACTTCTCACCCCAGGCTCACACCGACTCCGGTCTTACCGTAGCGGTGTGGTGGGTGCGGCGCCGCAGTGATTCCAAGTCATTAAAAAGGCGTAAACCTCTCTACCCGGCTGCCGAGCTGTCCGGCTGCGGTTATACCGAGACACTCCGGAGCTGCAGAAATTCCGCAAGAAAGCTATCGCTGCGGCGTGCGGAGCCCTCCGCTGGCACAAGCTCTGCGCCAAATATCCTTTATTTGGGCGTGTTATCAGCGTGAAGTTCTGCGTGAACTCAAGTGAACTTCTGTTAAATCTCGGACCTGTTGCCGGAGCCGCGGAAACCGCGCACCTTTTGCATTAGTCAAAGGAGCGGTGTGAGGGTGTCTTGAGGAGTTAGCGATCTCTCGTCGGCTCGGTAACGCGCACGAGCCAGTGTGAGCAAGGGGGTCCAGAATCACCGAGGCCGAACTGTCTGGAAGAGGGCATCAGGCTTTATGTTTCGAGACCCAGGACGGTAGGAAATAGAGAGGTTTAACCGGAAGAAAAACAGAGAGACTATCTGCGGGGGATAGTCTGCAGGAAAAGAAAGCACATTAGTGTATCTTGTGGTCAGAATCAGAAACCTGGGAGAGGAGAGCTCCAACACCAGAATCGGAGGCGTCAACTTCCAAAATGAACTGTTTGGTGAGGTCAGGTTGAATAAGTAGGAGCATTAGCAAAAAGGTCCTTCAATCGGTTGAAAAGCTGTGTCAGCCTCAGAGGACCAGATAAAAGGGGGTCTTGGTAGATGTAAGAGATGTTTGTGGTATAGTTGTTTGACTGTAGTTCTGGATAAATCGAAGATACAAGTTTGCAAAACCCAAAGAACCTCTGTAGCTGTTTCCTAGATTCAGGAAATGGGCCAGTCCAAAACCGATCTTATTTTTCTCCCTCAGTGGGACTTACCTTTCCACCCTCAAGGATTAAGCCCAGGAAGGAGACAGAATGCTTTTGTGGAACTCACATTTCTTGGCTTTGACAAAGAGCTTGTTCTCCAGAAGGCACTGAATACTTGGCGGACGTGGATCCTGTGCTCTGACAGGTCTTTAGAAAAGATGAGAATGTCATCAATATAGACCAAAACGACTATGTTCAGGAAGTCTCTCAGGACATCATTGACTAGTGCCTGGAAACAAGCAGGTGCGTTAGTCAAACCAAATGGCATTAACAGGTATTTAAAGTGTCCAATGGGAGTTTCAAAGGTGGTCTTCCATTCATCTCCCTCCCTTATACAGAGAAGATGATAGGCATTTCTTAGATCCAATTTGTTGAACACCGTAGCTCCTTGGACAGGCTCAAAAGTGGAGCATAAGAGGGGCAATGGGTACAGTGATTTGGTTCAGACCTCTGTAATCTATACAGGGTCTCAGTGAACCATCCTTCTTACCCACAAAGAAAAATCCTGCTCCAAGGGGTGAGGATAAAGGTCTGATGATACCAGCTGCCAGGGACTCCTGAATGTACTTCTCCATTGTCTCTCTCAGGCTTGGAGATATTGAAAAGGCAACTGCTGGGCAGGGGTGCTCCAGGGAGCAGTTCAATGGCGCAATCATAGGGTCTGTGGGGAGGCAGAGAACAGGCGTTGGACTTGCTAAATACCTGAAAAAGGTCATGGTAATCAACAGGAACAGAGGAGAGATCACGTGGGTCTGCCTCACATCCCTCAGCCAGTTAAAAACCTGGTGGAACTGTGGATCGGAGACAACCTGAGTGGCCGTTAACAGACCATGAAACAATGTGTCTTCTTCAGTCTCAATTAACATAAAGTTTTGCTATCAGTATTACATTTTTTTCTCTCTAATACATTTAGTTTACTTCTAAAATTATTTTCCCCCTTTTATATCGCTTTTTCTGTTTAATTAAATATAAACACAAAATAACTCCATACACAAACTGCTGTTTAAGTGTGATAAGCAGAAAAAGAATGCAATTTTAACATATGCCCTATTGTTATAACATCTTAATCTTTAACATTGGGTTCACGCTAATGGAATTTGAGCATCAGCGGCTTCAGGTTTTTATACAAATTCTGGGGTGGACACCCTTCTCAGGGTGTTCAGAGGTTGTGCTGTGTTTTTCAATAATCTGGCTTGGCACATTTTGATGCATATCTGTTTTGCATCAAGTGAATCTGTTGGGAAATCTATACTTCTGGAGGTTGATGCAATGTGTTACAATTACAGAAGCTGATTTGAGAGCTGGTTGGGACACTGAATAGCCTTTCTTTCTAAACTGTGGCAAAATAGTTTATAATAGATATCTACAATCTCAAAGCTTCCGGCAAAAAATATTAGGTTCTGTTTGCCATAAGTTTTTTACCACATACATAAAAAGCCCTTTCTATTTGCTTACAGCCGAACGGCAGCTGGGAATCCCTGAGAGATTGGCTGGTTTTGAGGTAGCTGTCACTGGGGATTGCCAGTGCTACACCTGGTTAGTTTAGCTAGCCTAACAGCCAGACTGGTCTGTATGTGTGGCTCTGTCATTTGGAACAATTACAACAAAATAAAAAGAAATACAATCATAATCTTGATTAACTCTGCACAGATTTGATGTGTACATTCTAACTTAAAAAAACATGCAAAACAAACTTAGTTTACTCTCCTTAAAGTTAATCAAGACAAACCCCTTTCTTGGTTATATCTGCCATTGTACATAATGGCAGATGTACACGGGAGACCAGAGGAACAGGGTATATCCCTGTAACACAAATCAGTCAGTCCAACACCTCAGCATGGCGTATGTCCACATAATACATCTCATATGTGAAAATATGCCAAGCTGAGGTGTTGGATGTCTTTTCATTTTGCAGAGTACATTTGGTCTGAATGCAGCATTATCAAGAGTTCCAATGTAATATTTTGTTGCATATCCTCTCTTTCTTATTATGTAGAAATTAACTGTTTCTTTTTTTGTCTCTTGTATTTGTTTTGATTACTTAGCTGACCAACCTTCCCACTCACCAAATCAGTGGACTGAATCTGAAGTTAGTGACTGGCTGAGATCTATTGGAATAAAGGAGTCATACATACAAAAACTCAACGAAGAAGAAGTAGATGGACAATGTCTCCTTGCACTAGATGAACAATTCTTGGTGGCTAAGGTTTCCATGAAATCAGGACCTGCTAATTTAATTATTAAAAAAAGAGATGAGCTAATTAGCTTTCTCAAACCTCAGGAAAAGAAAACCTCTCACAGTACCAATAGTACAGAGTCAAATCAGAAAAATAAAAAGCAGAACTCGGGAAAGAAAAAGGGTTTGGCAAAACAGAAAAGTAAGAGTGAAGAAAATGACTTCCAAGAAGAGCAACCTGTTGCACAGCAATGTACAGTGACAAAGGAAGACTGCAAAGCACGACCATTTGATAAAGATCCCGATTTCCTATATGTTAAACACAAAGTCCTGCAGCCAGAATCTGGAGCTTTTAATCTCATCAATCCCTGTCGGGAATTCAAGTCTCTTAGAATAGCTTCTCAATTGGATGATACTCGACTTAGAGTCAAATATGCAAAAGAGGTTCTGAAATTTGCAACTGGATGTATGAATGTCAGAACAAATGGTACAATCCACTTTGGTGTGATGGACAGCCGAGAAGATGTTGGATATGTCCACGGTGAGATAATCGGAGTACCCATAAAGGACAAAGAGCTTTTTGTAGATGCTTTGGACTACATTGAAAGAAGCTTCTCCTCTGGTAAAGAACAAGTTCGTCAGTGTGTGCGTCCGCCAAGGTTCATAGAGGTTATGGATCATACAAGTGCCGAGAAGAAGTATGTGATAGAGGTTGATATTGTTCCTTCAATAAGTATTGTTCGAGGAAAAGTCTACAAAGTCCGTCTGCCAAACTTCAATAAGTCCACTAACAAAGTTGAATTTGAAAAAGACACAATTCTAAGAAGAGTGGGTTCAAAAACAGAACCATTGTCTGATGCAGATCAGTTAGATTTTTTTCAGCGGGTAAAAGATAGAGACACTCAGAGAGAAGAAGCAGAGAAATGTCCATTTCCCAATGAAAACTTTGAAAATCTTGGAAGGAAACTCACTATGCTTGTGACAAGTGGGAAGAAAATAATTGAGAAAGAGAAATGGTTCATACTTGTGACAAACAGATTCAAACCTGATGATCTTTGCCATATTGATTGGCTACTTAAACTGAACATCTTCTGTGTGTTTGACTTTGATCCAGACTCAAACATTTCAGGCCTTTGCAGTAAATACAGTGAAAACCATGCTACAAATATGCACTCACTACAGAGCTATCAGACTTCCAGGGATACAAGCATCAAAGAATTCACAGGCAAGTTGCATCTGTTTGAACAGACAAGCTGGATTTTTTGCAATGGACGCTCTGATTTTAAAGGAAGTGAACCTCCATGTGATGAAATAACTTGGACTCGCACAAAACGTCCTCTTTTGCGAGATTCTGTATCTTTGATCTGTAAACATATTTTGCCAAAAGGTACATTCCAAGTCATTTTTCTTCTTACTTCACCGATAGAAAAGCCATTTCTGCACACCTTTTATGAGTTTTCAGCAGACATGCAAGGCCTTGAAGACATTATTTGTATTTGTGAATCTGAGGAAAACTTTCAGAAGTGGAAATGTTTTGCAGAGGCAACATTTGGTGCAGACACTGTCAATAAACATGTTGTTGTTGGCATGAAAATGAGCCACATTGAAGCAACACTGCAGCAAATACAACCTGTAACAACACACACCATCCAGCATTTATCCACTTTTGCAAAGGGACACTGTTGTCTTGAGAAACGAGAAAAGGAAGATATGTATTCATTGGAAATCCTAGCAATCGATCATTGTGATGAAACAACTAAGGAGTCAATTGAAGAAGAGAAAGTAAACATTGAGCGTCAGTTCTATCATGGTGCAAAAGTGACTTGGTTGCATCTCTGGCTTGCTGAGCACAAATATGTTGGTGAAGTCATTAAAAGAGATGCCTGCAGTGATGTCTTTGAACTTCTTGAAGATTTGAATTTAAATACCATGCAGGGTTCTGTGAAAAGAATTAACATTTACCATCATCCTGGGAGTGGAGGGAGCACTGTGGCAAGGCAGGTTTTGTGGAATAAAAGAAAATGCTTCAGGTGTGCCATTGTCAAGCCTTCATACGCAGCTGATATTGTTGCACAGCATGCATTCAAACTGAGAGAACATGATGAAAAAGATCCACAAAGGTGTCTTCCTGTGATGCTCCTTGTTGAAGACTCAGAACAGGAATATCTTGATGACTTGAAGAATGCACTTGAAGAAGCCATTTACTGCCAGAAGATTCTTTATGAAAAGCCGTAAATGTCTCTGTCACTCACAAACTGTCTCCGAAAGAAAAACGGATGTTCTCTGCAAAGCGACAGGTGTTAGAAGAGCAATATGAGCCTGAGTTCATCCTCACATTTGTTCTGATGAGTGAAGAATTCACAAGGTAACAACATATGTTGAAACTTTTGTGACAAATTTACCTAAATTGGCATTGATCGTTACATCTCCTGTCTCTCGTTTCTTACTCTATGTTGCATTGCTGAATACCTATGTCCAAAATTCTTTCATCTCTCAATCCCATTTTGAGGCTTTACTTGGCTTAAGCACATATATCCAGAAGCTGAGACAACCAATATTTGAAATGTCTCTAAATGACCAAACCAAACTAATTTTCTTGTATCTCAGAGATGAGAAAACATACATGGAATCAATCAGAATAATCCACTCTCGAGTTGCAGAAGAAATTCTCAAACAACTGCTTGGTGACCAAAAAAGACAGGGTACCTTGGCAAAAGAACTGCTCGCTGAGAAAGTTTTGTTTGAGCACAGATTTGGAAGGGATGAGTACTTGGCATTTCTCAAAGCTCTTCTTAACAGGCGATCTAGGGTCAGTCGGGGAGATGAAAATGACACCTTATTTTCTCCTCTTATTGAACATGTGCGTAAAAATGAAAGTCCAGAGTTAGCACTTGAGTTACTGAAGGAAGCTTACATATGTTTCCATGAAGATGCATTCTTTGCGCAAACAATTGCTCGACTGTATTATTCATATGAAAAGTTTGAAGAGGCAAAACTCTGGGCAGGGAAAGCTGCCACTACAATGCCCAATAACTCATACATACTCAACACAAAGGGACAGGTGTACAAAAGATGGTTTGAAGCAAAACTAAAAGCCATTGAGTCTGAAGCCATAGCAAAGACTGCCAAAACTATGGCACCAGCAGTGGACATTGCACTGACAGCTATGGAATGTTTCAAACACTGTCAGCAAGTGGCTGAGGCACATCCAGAATCCATGAACAAGTTAGGATATTTTGCTGAGGTTGAGGTTGGATGCAATCTCCTAAAACTGATCTCATCAATTCAGGAGTTTAGAGATAAAGATGACAGCAATTTAGAGTGTAAAAAATACCTAACTACTCTAGATTACATTCCAGAAGAAATAAAAGTTCCTTGGGAGCCATTTCATGGCCGTCTTAAAAATCTTCGGAACATGATAAAAGAAACATTGGAATGGATTTCAGAAGACCTAAGTTATTTCCAGAAAGACATTGTTGCACATGAAGAAGAGACCTCTGAAAATTCTGAAGAAACAGTAAAAAATCCACTTAAGTCTTTGACTGACGCATCTTCAGAGTATGGAAAATACTTAAGTGGAGTATCAGGCAAACATTTAAAGTCCTCTGAGCTAGTTCTAACACATGCAAATGCAAATCCAAAGACAATACGTATGATTATTTATCACCTCGGAGGAGGTAACCTAACATCCATCTTCTTCAAATTGAATAACCAGCAGGAAAAGGACACAAGGGACCTACAAACAATTCTTTCCCTTTACCCAACGAATCCACTGACTGCACAATTTCAACAAAATGACATAGTTAATTACATAGCAGCCAACATTGCTCTGAAGTGTCTCTCACCAGAGTCTCCAGGGGTTGCTGCTTTACAAGATCTACAAGCTCTTAGCCACCAGTTCCCAAATGACAAAAGAAAATGTTCTCCATCTGCCCTGTTCTTACTTACCATGTTGTTTTGGCCCGAAGATCATGAGACACAAGATGAGAAGAACAAAAAATATGAAATCGTAAAATCAGCAATCGAGTGCCTAAAAAAGGACTACTGGAGACAAAGATAAAGGACATTCCTCCAAGGAAGAAAAGACTTTACACCCATTTTTTTCTCGGAAATGGGACTGGGTTGGATAAATTTGTGCACAAAAGTAAGACTGAGAGGTACACAAAGGGCCTATCCGTGCATGAGAAACGCATGAAGTGGTATACAGGGGAAGGATGGAAAATGCCTGAACTTGCTCAGATGTTAAAAAGTGTTTCTGGGTGGACTGAAGATGGAGTGCTGTACCTTGAAGGCTCCCAAAAAAAGAAGTTCAGCATCCAGCCTCTTTACTTGCCTTCATTACCTCACAGTAATGAGAATGTCACTTTCTACCTGGGGTTTACATTTAGAGGTCCTGTGGCCTACAACATAACAGTGAGCAGATAATATGTTCATCCTCAGAAAATAGATATCCAAACCAAGCAGTGATTTTAAAGTGTATCAATCTTTTCTTTTAGTATCTATTTATGATTGCTTATGCATTATATACAAAAGTCATTTCGATTTTTTTTTTTTTTTAATTGGTCGAATTAAAATGGACTGAATAGTTTGAATTTTTGAAAGATAGTTTTGAATGCCATGCAGTATATTCACATTTGTCATCTTTATATGCCTTGTTTTAATTTCTTTTAACATGAAACTTTGTAGTCTAACACTTGCCATGTGACTTAAACAAGAAAGCACAGTTTCAGAACTAGGATACTAACTTGTTTCCCTCCTCCTTGACAAGAGTTCAAAAGTTCTAGAAGTAGAAAAAGAGAAGCTCTCCTGGGGCAGCAGAAGGAGAACATTTCCATCCAAACCTCTAGATACCAAACAGGGACCTATCCCTTTCTTGCATCAATGATGTACATTTTTTAAGATAATGAATTATTTCAAAAGGATCATCTGTTAGAAATTATTGTGTAACTAGGAAGGGTGCAATGAGAAAAGATTAATTAGATTTGATTTTCTACACATTAGCACAGTTAAAGTTCATGTGAATTTGTGAGTTTTGATCTCTTACATTCTAAACAGGCTCTTAAGCAACATCTAATAATTGTAACTACCCTTTTCTTTTTCTTTTTATACTTTTTTTGACTTGGGGTGCAATATTTGTGATACTACGCAATGGTTAGATCTAGGGTTATTGTCATGACTGAAAATCAATGGAAGTCAAAGCTAGTCCTCATTACATGTAGCAAGATATGTAGGTGTATTCTAGTGAGTTTTTCATTGTCTGAACTGATTAGTTTTATATTTGTGTACCTATAAGAAATGTATTGGGTTGCAATGTAAAATATCAACTAAAGACAGTTTTTTTTTGTTTTTTTTTTTACGAACAGTGGTTGCTTTGTTTTTAAACTGTTGTATGTACTGTCCTTAACCAAATAAACATAATATAGCATACTTGGTGGAAATACCCAATTTTATTGTGTCATGTATGTTGTGAATAACTGTTATATTTAATTACCAGCCAGCTGGGAATTCATATTCTGTTCTGATAATTTAAGATGTCTATTGCCCTCCCCGGTAGGGAATGGAACTATTTTAATTCCAGATATTATTTCAGTTGTTATATATTGTTTATGACACACAGTCCTACTAACTTTGTGTGTTAGAGCAATAGATGAAAGAGTGATTCAAGCTCTAATCATGGTCAAACAGTTATTTCTGCACATACATGGAATAAATTCACCCCCAACTTCTGTTCAAAATATGAGTTTATTAACAAAAGTCATTCCAGCTCCAAGTCAAAACATATTTCAGTTTTAACACTCTTAACTAAGACTGAGTGAAACTCAACTAAACTACTATGTACAAAGAGGAAGGGGAAACATGGTTGAAAACCATATTCACAGTTTAAGATGGATTTTGTGTTTGAAACCAAAGGGTTTATCTGGAAGAATCTGGGAAGGTTGGAAGCAGCCCTGTTCTTTACTCTGTTCATGCATATCTATCAAAATTCAGCGCTAATGTTTCCTGCCGATGTCTGAGCGCCAAGATAAAGTAATTGTATCAATACATTTCTTCTAATTGTCTTTTTTCTCTGTGTGAGGAGGAGCGTGTGGACATTCTTGCATGTGAGGCTCCAAAGGAAGGTCATGACAGACAAGAATGAGTGGTCGGTTTCCCTGAGAGTGTGTTTTGGGAGTTTGTGTTTATATGTGCCGGCTGAAGCTACCCCAGTCAGAGCTCAGCACGCTCAAAGGATTGCTGTCTCTCCCTCTGGAGTAGACGTAAAAATAAACTTGAGCCCTTGCTTGCAGCAATTGCCTCTGAATCAGTTTTCTACAACTCCACAAGGGTAAAGGTTATTGGTAAACAGTTGCACTAGGAACGAGAACATGAACATGTGTAAATTCTGATATTATATCAAAGTGATTAATCTGAAATTATTAATAAAATGAAGACAATTCTCATTTAACTGATAGAACAACATATCCTGAATTAAAGCAGGAAATGTAATCTTTAAACCTTTAATGGAACCTTAGGAGCATTTCTGAAGCAGACCTTGCACAAGGTGGGGGGTGGGGTGTTACCTGGTCACAGGTTTGTAAGGCCGTCAGCAGCATCAGAGCCCTGCATGTACAAGTCCAGAGTCTAGATGTTGGTCATGTTGAAAAAACATGAACAAAGACAAGGGTGGACAAAGAAGCTTTGATTGCCTCTGCAAAAGGGGAGCCGCAGCAGCACCCATCTGCAAACAGCAACTCAACTCCACTTCGCAACACAGGCTCTTTTATTATCTTCATCAAGGAGAATCAGACAGTTTCACAAGAAGTTACAGACTGATCAAACTCCCTACATTCCTATCCCCATGTATGGAGCTTGTTTCCTGTTTTCTTCTCCCTTGTTAATGCTGTGCTTTTTCTGCGTGTGTGAGAGCAAAGTCATTCTCAGCCTTCCCATCTGCATCTATTGTTTTCTGCCACTGTTCTGTAAATCTGCCGTGATATATATGAACAATTGGTTTTGCTGCAGCTTTAACTTTGCTCTTTACTTCTTTTAGCTTAAAACATGTATATATATCTTCACTATCCAGCTGAAGCTCCTACCTGTGACAGGAAATTACTGAAGGAGCTGAAGCATTAATCCAATGTTAACTCCCTAAATGATGCATGCAGCATATTTAGCTCTTCCTTGTTCATAAGGGTCGGTGTAGATGGAAAAATGCCAGGCCTGAAAATCATTCCCAGTCTGAGTCTGACACCATCTACCAAGTTCGGAATAACGAACTTCAAAAAGCATTTAAAGAATATTATGTTACGATATAAACACAGCCAGACAAAATGGATAATAAGACAATTAAAACATTTCTTGCTTCTGTGGATCTCCCATCTATAGGTAGAGTTTAAAATGAAAAACATCAAAGAGCCAATAAGCCTCCTGGCTGTGATGGATTATTCCCTGAACGGTAAAAGAATATGAAGGAATCGCTGCTCCTGTTATTAAAGGCCTCATTCAAC
>JAGKQL010001136.1:0-26782 GCA_018398635.1 Cyprinodon brontotheroides
GGTATCTGGTCCTTCAGGTCTCTAATAGGGTGATAGAATGATTCTATAGGGTATCTGGTCCTTCAGGTCTCTAATAGGGTGATAGAATGATTCTATAGGGTATCTGGTCCTTCAGGTCTCTAATAGGGTGATAGAATGATTCTATAGGGTATCTGGTCCTTCAGGTCTCTAATAGGGTGATAGAATGATTCTATAGGGTATCTGGTCCTTCAGGTCTCTAATAGGGTGATAGAATGATTCTATAGGGTATCTGGTCCTTCAGGTCTCTAATAATAGGGTGCATGTGAATGATTCTATAGGGTAGTCTCTGGTCCTCTCAGGTCTCTCAATAGGGTGATAGAATGATTCTATAGGGTATCACAGTCCTTCAGGTCTCTAATAATAGGGTGATAGAATGATTCTAGTAAGGGTATCTGGTCCTTCGGGTCTCTAATAGGGTGGTGATAGAATGATTCTATAGGGTATCTGGTCCTTCAGGTCTCTAATAGGGTGATAGAATGATTCTATAGAGGTATCTGGTCCCTCAGGTCTCTAATAGGGTGGTGATATAGGGTATCTGTCCTTCAGGGAATGGCCCCATAGGGCATCTGGTCCCTTCAGGTCTCTAATAGGGTGATAGAATGATCTCTATAGGCATCCTGGTCCTTCAGGCCCCACAGGGGTGATAGAATGATTCCTATAGGGGCATATCTGGTCCTTCAGGTCTCTAATAGGGTGATAGAATGATTCTATAGGTATCTGGTCCTTCAGGTCTCTAATAGGGTGATAGAATGATTCTATAGGGTATCTGGTCCCTCAGGTCTCTAATAGGGTGATAGAATGATTCTATAGGGTATCTGGTCCTTCAGGTCTCTAATAGGGTGATAGAATGTTTCCATAGGGTATGGTACTTCATGTCTCTACCAGGGTGAACCTCTCCAGGCTCCCACGGGTCCCTCGTAGAATGATTCCCTAGGGTATCTGTCCTTCTTGCCCTAATAGGGTGATAGAAATGATTCTATAGGTATTCCGGGTCCTTCAGGTTCCCAATAGGGTGATAGAAATGATTCTTATAGACAATCTGGTCCTTCAGGCCCCTGGTCAGGGATGTTTATTAGGAATGGTACCCTGGTCCTTCAGGTCTCCCCAGGGTGATACAGAATGACTTCTATAGGTATCTGGTCCTTCAGGTCTCTAATAAGGGTGATAGAATGATTCTCATAGGTATTCCTGGTCCTCTCCAGGTCTCCTAATAGGGGTGATAGAATGATTCTATAGTATCTGGTCCTTCAGGTTCTAATAGGGTGATAGAATGATTCTATCGGGTATCTGGTCCTTCAGGTCTCTAATAGGGTGATAGAATGATTTTATAGTGTATCTGGTCCTTCAGGTCTCTAATAGGGTGATAGAATGATTCTATAGGGTATCTGGTCCTCCAGGTCTTTAATAGGGTGATAGAATGATTATATAGGGTATCTGGTCCTTCAGGTCTCTAATAGGGTGATAGAATGATTCTATAGGGTATCTAGTCCTTCAGGTCTATAAGAGGGTGATAGAAAGATTTTAACGGCGTATGTGCTTCATCGTATACCTAATAGCGTGCGAGCAGGTTTCTATAGGGTAGGCATATTCTTTAAACGGTGGCGCTCAGAGTTTTTGGCAAAAACTTAGTGACCGTGGTGAATATCGCCGCATTCTAGCTGTCACGTAGCAAATTCAGTGCAGCCTGGCGTAAAAGCCTTCCCTGAAACCATTAGATTGTAATAAAATACGTATCGGTAAAAAATTAACTAGCGTAAACACGCTGCCGATGTATCTGATTGTGTCAGCGTATTTACGGCTGCTCCTGAAAGCTGCTTGAGCAAAGGCGCTTGCTTATAGCAGAAAGCTGGCCACTCATGTGAAGCGTTCAAATTTCCCACAAGTTTAGGGGGAATAGACGTCCTCTTTTTCCCAGACTACTGTCCTACTTTCAGACCTAAAAATTCCTCTTTTAAATACTCCAAACTCTTCATCTGGAATTTATCAGAAGATTTCACAAATTAGTGCCTGTGGTGGAAATGGCGTGGCATTGGGTGAGGCTTGCGTGAGCTCCAGGGCTGGTCGGGGAACTTGGCGGATGATATTTAAGGAAGTCGACGGCGTCACTTTAGAAAATCGCAGTTATTAAAAATCTTGACTCCAGCACAGGTCAAATCTGGAAGGATCAGATCTTTGGGTGCTCATTGAAACGTGATTTAGGAAGAAGCTCTACTCAATCATTTTTAAGAAGCTCGTATTCATCTTTTGTAGTTACAGCCTGTTTATCCAACAATACAAAAATAAGCTTATCTGGAGACGCTTCCTACGTCACTGGTCAGCTACAAATCGTAGCGTCGGTGGGATTCTCGTAAAGCAGGTAGAGCAATCACATGTGTAGGAATTACCCTGAGCCAAATGTAAGAAGCAGCGCCGTACCGCCAGCGTCATGCCATAATGATTACTATTTTAAAAGCTTTATACAATGATTCTTTTGTATTGTGGTGCACAACATAATGGGCCCCCTATCGGTATCGGCCTTAAACTGAATATCGGACATCGGCCACCCCCCCGATATTTAACCCGATATTTGATCAGCTTCTGAGTTTCTAAAGTCTGAAAAATAAAATACTACTTCTTCTTCTTCCTCAAAAACTTCTTTTTTTACAGACTTAAAACTTCTAAAGCGAGGGGAAAAAATATTGATCCATTCAAAGATATCCCAAGCTCTCTTCATATGCTGATATATTGCCATTTAAAAGAAAACACCATATCAATCTCTTTTTACTAATGAAATATTGCTATGTGTCATCGTTATGCTACGAAAAATCCCCGAAAATACACGAAATTTAGCCATATTAATAATATGTTGATATATTAACGCGGGTATAGGACCTAAAACAGTAAGAAAATCTGCACAGAATTTGCAACATATCGAGTTTGTCACGAAGCGATGAGAAGTTCACCAAGATATTGAGAAGTAAAAGTCAGATCGATACGTTATATCATTAATTTGGACTTTAGCGATGGAGTGAGGCGATGGCCTCATGGAGCATTTTTAAGTAAAAATGAATGATATAATAAATTTGCATGCTTATAAGCTCGTAAATGTTTATTGTGCTAGATTTGCTTAATTTTTCTTCTAAATTTGCATGCTTAGAATCTTTAAACGTGCATGTTTTTTCTTGTAAAGTTGCATTTTTAATTTCGTAAATATTTTTCCTTTTATATTCATAATCTCGTAAATTAGCCTATTTATTCTCGTACATTTGCTACTTGTTTCCTTATACATTTGCATCTTTATAACCTCCTAAATTTGTGGGTTTTTTTACTGGTAAATCTTCGTGTTTATTCTCATAAAAATTCCACTTTAAACTCAAATATGTAAATTACAATTTTATTTTCGTCTTTGAACGTCCCATTACACGCCGCCATACGTAGAGGAAGATGCGAAACATTAAATATTTAATTAGGGAACGTCAAAAAACAAACATTTTTAAGGAGATATAAACAATACAAGACAGATATGATAAATTGTATCAATATTTGTTTTCATTTATTTCTTTTTTTTTATTTTTAGCGTGATTGGCGGTCATCGCCGCCAGGTGGCGGTAGGGCAACAAACGGTTGTTTGACGTAATAGGCGAGAAGAAGAAGCAGCGGAGTTCCGGTGTCCTTGTGCCAGAATCGTGCTACCAGCCGGCAGAGAAAGATGTTCAGACACATGATAGTGAGTATTTTAGTCAGATAGCTGCTGTTCTGGCTGCTGCTGTTATTGGAGCTGATGTTGTTTCATCAGTTAGCTTAAAGCTCTTTAGCTTAGCTTGTTTTTTTTAGCTTCCGACTGTTAGCCGGGGTCGAGTATTTCCGGGCAGGTTTTATCTTTAAATATTTGTCCTCTCAGTCCCTGAATGCTTGTGCTTCTAATCCTAAACTCGGTCTAAGTCATATTTGTTGAAATATTGAATGGATTTGTGTCCCTTTGAGTGAGTTTGTTTCGTCTCTGGCTGTTTCCTAGGCTGTCCAGCAGGTGGCGCGGCGGAGCATCTGCAGCTCTGCCCGCAGGCAGGTGGACAACAAAGTTCCTCAGAAACAGAAGATCTTCCAGGTGAACGCAGCAGAAAATCACCACAGAAACACATCAGATTTCACCTTAATGTGTCTAAATCCATCGTCACGTGACGTCACGCGGGGTTAGGGTCCCTGAAGCTGAGTAAAGGTCAAACTATTCAGCACAGAACATTCAGTTGGTTTTAATCTAATCAGCTGTTCAGCTCTTCTCCAGGTCTCACAGTTCAGCTTCTGGTTTGCTTTTCCTCTTTTTCTGAGCTTTTTGCTTAAACATGTATATAGATTTACTCTTTATCAACCATATTGTCCCAAAAGTTAGAAAATTTCTATTTAAAAAGAAGAAACCTATCTTAAAATGACACCAAACCAAGCTTCTGCCGCCCTGGCGTCCTCTTCCACAACATCTTCGTCCCCGCTTTCCTCCTCTGAAAATAAAAATGGATTGATGGAGGAGACTCATCCCGACCTCCGACACTAAACTCTCCTCCTCTTGCATGTTTCCTCTGTCCATAGCGTTCCTTGACAGCGTTGTTTCTTTTTTTAACATTTAACTTTTTATTGAAATTTTTACATTTATTTACATATACAGTGAACTTGAACACAACACATCCACCTCTACCCAAAATAAAAAGGAACCAAAACTGTTGCTCGGGGGCTTGTACTCATTATTACCTTATTGTCTCTCATTTTCAAAGGCCTTTATCCACTTTTGTCGCTCTCTGTTGTCCTGAATACAGTCCATTTTGTCCATTTTTTTTCCATTTGTGCTTGTTGCAGTCTCAATCTGTGTGTCAGTTTTTCCATAATATAAATTTCTTCCACAATTTCAGTCCAATGTTCTTGGCATGGGGGGTCCTCTTTCCCCCACTTCCTCGTGATCGCTTTCTTACCCGCTATTAACAGAATCTTAGTCAGATATCTATCTTTTACCGTAATCTTGGTGTTATTAAAATTACATAGATAGAATACCATGCTACTCATAGGGATATCATACCCCAGTATCCTCTTCACAGATACATAAACATTTTTCCAGAATGCAACAATTTTTGGACAGTTCCAAAATATGTGCGAGTGATCAGCATTCATCAATCCGCATTTTCTCCAACACTCTGCGCTTGTATTACTATATTTATTCTTGATTTTAGGCGTGATGAAAAAACGTATAAGGTTCTTCCATGCAAACTCCCTCCATATCCGCGAATTAGTAGATGTCTGTTGTGTTTTCCACATATCTATCCAGTCTTTATCCGTAATTGTCATATTAAACTCTGATTCCCATTTCTCTTTAATATACTTTGTAGAGTGCCTATTCATTAGTTTTTGATATAGTGTAGAGATGGTTTTCATTTTAGTTCCATTAATAGATTTAAGTACCACTCCAATCACACTATTCCTTTCCATCTTAGTGTCCCATTTGATGTCTGTCCTGTAGTAGTCTCTCATTTGCAAATACCTATAGAACTCATGTTTATCTAGATTATACTTGTCCTTCATTTGTTGAAAGCTCAACAGCTCATTATTTTCCTGGAGGGCATACCATCCCGTAATCCCTTTCCCTATCCATTGCTTGAATCCTTTATCATATTTTAATGGTTTAAAATCCGTGTCGTATGCTATCCACCTAAGTATTTTCATTTCTTTCTTTATTTTGTGTTTTTTCAATGTTTTGAACCATGTTTCCAATGTAAAATTAGCGATCGGATCTTTATAATTCTTGATCTTTTCATATCTATCTTCATCTCCAATAACACTTTGAATTGGACATCCTCCAAACTCTTTCTCCATGTCTTTCCACCTTGCTGAGTAGTCCGGCGAGCACCAACACACCACATGCCTGAGCTGTGCTGCCCAGAAGTACTCTCTCAGTCTTGGTAGGCCCAAACCCCCTTCGTCTTTCGGTAGCTGTAACGTTTTATATTTAACTCTTGGTTTTTTGCCCCCCCAGATGAATCTTGATAATATCTTGTCCCAGATATCAAATTGAGTTTGACTCACCTCTATCGGTAATGCCTGGAACAGATATAGAAGTTTCGCTTGCACATTCATTTTGATAATTTCGACTCTCGAGTTCAAATCCAATGGTAAAGTATTCCATCTATCTATATCTTTTTGTATTTCTTGGGTTATTTTACTATAATTCGCTTTAAACAATGTAGATATTTCTTTAGTAATATTGACTCCTAGATATTTTATTTCTTTCGTGTTCCATTTAATGGGAAATGCTTCCTGTATTTCTTTTGATGGGTTATAGTTGAGTGTTAGTGTCTGTGTTTTGCTTACATTAATTTTGTATCCTGAAAGATATTCATACTTTCCAAACAAGTCCATCAAAACTGGCAACGATCTATTTGGCTGTTCAATGAAGGTTATTATATCGTCTGCAAAAAGTCCTATTTTGTGTTCTTCACCATTTACTGTAACGCCTTTGATTCTTTCATCTTGACGTACTGCCTGTGCCAAAGGTTCCACAAAGAGTGCAAATAAGGTAGGTGATAGGCAGCACCCTTGTCTGGTTGATCTTTGTATGTTAAATTTTTCTGTCAGACTTCCATTTATTTTTATTCTCGCTGTAGGTTGATGGTATAATGCTTTTATACTCAATATTGATTTATTGTTGAATCCAAATCGTTCTAGCACCCTATATAGAAATGTCCAATTCACCAAATCGAATGCTTTTTCTGCATCGACACTTACTAATATGGTGCTTTGTTTTTCCTGTTGCGCTTGATCCACTATATGCAATACTCTTCTAATATTATCGTGAGTTTGTCGTCCTTTCACAAATCCTGTTTGATCCTCCTCTATCAGTTCTGTTACCCATTTATTTAATCTAGCAGAGATAATGGATGTATAAATCTTATAGTCCACATTCAGTAGTGAGATTGGTCTATAACTACTACATTGTTCATTGTCTTTCCCTTGTTTTGGTATGACCGTAATTATAGCTTCTCTCCATGAAGGAGGTATTTTATTATTATTAAGTGTCCAATTGAATGATGCTGTGAGTATTGAGACCAATTCTTCTTTAAAAATCTTATACCACTCTGCCGGGTATCCATCACTGCCTGGTGATTTATTGTTTTTAAGTGAGTTTATCGCCTCCTTTACCTCTTCTATTGTAATTGTTGCTGTCAGTGACTCATTTTGTATTTTGCCAATTGTTGGTAAATCTAATGTGTTTAAAAAGGTTCTCATTTCCCCCTCTTGAGCACCTGCAGGTTGTGTGTATAACTTCTCATAATATCCTCGGAAAATGCCTTCTATTTCTTCTGGATTATTAGTTAATTCTCCTGTGTTGGGATTCCTGATTTTGTTTATTGTATTAATTGTTTGCTGTTTTCGAATACGTTTTGCTAGCAGTTTAGTTGCCCTTGACCCTGCCTCATAATAGTTCTGTTTCAGGTATATATTCTTTTTTTCTATTTCTCCCAATAGTATATCATTTATTTCGGCCCTGACCATCTTGATTTCTTGGTATATCTTTGGGTCTTCTGTTATCTGATATTTCTTTTCTAGTTCTCTGAGTCTCTCATTGTTTGACCTGTATTTTTGTAATTTGGTTCTTTTTTCATGCGCCGTTATAGCTATTAACTTTCCTCTAATGACTGCCTTCATGGCATCCCACACTATTGTTGGGTCAACTGTTCCATTATTATTTTCCTCAATATATTGTTTTATCTCTGCTTTGATCTTTTCTTTTTGTTGTTCATTGTTTAATATTCCCACATTTAATCTCCATACAGTATTTCTTTTCCTACTACCTAGGTACATCTTTACATAAACCGAATTGTGATCCGACACATCTGCCGCTCCCTTGCACTCCTTTACCCTGTGATTATCTTCTTCCTTGACTAAAAAATAATCTATTCTGGAGTGTACCCCATAGACAGCCGAGTAATGTGTAAAATCTCTCCCTGATGGGTGCATTTTTCTCCATACATCTATCATTCCCATCTCCTCTAGTGATACGTTTATAAATTTTGTTAAGTGAATTTTATTTTTTTTGTGGCTCGTTGTGTCCAAGTGATGATTCAAAACTACATTTAAATCACCTCCGCAAATTAGAACCCCTTCCGTTTCCACAGCTATTAAATTAAATAGACTTTTAAAGAATTCTTTGTTACTCCCGGGGGGGGCATATATATTTATCATAGTTATTAATTCATTTTCAATCTTTCCTTTTAATATTATGTATCTTCCTTCTTTGTCTTTTACTTGCTTTTTGCTGTCGAATTGTATATTTTTCGAAATTAATATAGCCACTCCCCTTCTACGTCCTTCTGCATATGAACTGTAATATATATTCCAGCAACCATATTTTTTAAGTTTTTCATGCTCCGATTTGGATAAATGTGTTTCTTGTAAGTATATAATTTGTGCGTTTTCCTTTTTCAATTTAGTCATCACCTTTTCTGTTTTACTCCGTACATTCAACCCGTTCACATTTAGCGACATTATCTTGATATCAGTCATGGAAATAATTTCTCGACCCCTGTTGAAAAGCTCCCCAGCAACTCACACCTTAACCAACATGAACTAATACTAACCAAACAAAAACTTAAAATCAAACTGACTTCCCGTACTTGGGGTATCCCTCTTCCCCAGTCCCCGTTGGTGGGTGGAGGGGAAATCCTCACCTTTGTTGAGGGCCCCTCCCTAGATCCTGTACCACTCCCATCCCGTGGGGTACTACTCCATCTAGACATGTCCAACTTAAAAGTTTATATCTCCTCTCCGTCGGTTCGTAATGAATTCTGCGAAATTAAGAAGTCTTGCACTTTGACCCAGTCTTTATTCTCTTTTGTGACCATACCTCATTTCTTCTTGATCGATTTCTTCTGTGGGCGAAACATTCTAGGGTTTCCATTGGAAGTTGTGCAGCTTTTCTCTCGCTCGATGAGCCGCCTCTCGGTCCCGGTCTGTTCCCTTCGTTCTCTGCCATCCTGCCGCTCCTCGTCTCCTTTCCTCCGTTGCCGCGTCGCCTCCTCCCGGCTCAGCTACGTTGTATCCCCTTTCCTTCATGTCCTGCGCTGCTGACTTAGCGTTTTCATATGTCTTCACTCCATTCTCCCAGTGTATCCGCATTTTGGTGAGTGGTGTCTGGAAACGTATTCCTTTCTCCTTCAATATTTTTTTAATGCCACTATATGCCTTTCTCTTCTGTACAATCTCAGTCGGGTAGTCGTGATCAAAATAGATACGCTTATCCTTTACCTGAATCTTTGTCTGCCAGGCTTTCTTCAATATCATTTCTTTGGTCTCATACTGCAGAAAATTGACCACGACTGACCTCGGTGCTGCGTTTGCATTCGGCTTGGATGCGGGTGTTCGGTGAGCTCGTTGAATCTGGAGATTAGTCCCCTCCGGTAGTTCGAGTTCCTTTTGGAATAGTTGCTCCAAAAATGTGGCAGTAGATTTCCCCTCTACCTCTTCTGGCAGGCCGAAGATTCGCATGTTGTTTCTCCTCGATCTCCCTTCGAGGTCGGTTAATTTTTCCTGCATTCTTTGTGTTTGTTCCACCATTTTCATTAGCACCTCGTTAGCATCCGTCTTCCACTCTTCCACCTCCTCTATCCGTGCCTGAGCCTCGCCGAGGTCCGCTCGCTGTGCCTGTATTTCCCGGTCATTCTCAGACCACCTGCGTTCTATTTCTTGTCGGAATCTCACCATTTCTTCCTTCATCTCTTTCTTCAGTTCATCCTTGAACTCAGCCAGCTCCCGACACAGCTCTTGTTTCAAGTTTTTGATATCAGTTCTGATGGTGGCGAACCCGTTTTGCAGCGTCACCGTGCTATCGCTTTCCTCCATTATCTCCTCTTTGTCTTCCCCGTGTTCGTTAGCTTCGCGTGTGGGTCTTTTACCCGTTGCAGGCAACTCTTCGCTTTCGTCTTGTTTTTTATTGCTTTTCCGACTTCTTTTCTTGCTCGTCCCACTCATACCTTAGTTTTACCTATCGAGTAATATTCTTATTGTGGGTTTTTTAACCGACCTCGGAGAGCTATCCAACTATGCAACCTCTCCCTCCGCCACCATCTTCCAATTAGGCAGACAGGTTTTTCTAAGTCACCAATTTAAGTAGCTACTTGGTCCCAATCTGAATTTCCCATTGGGAACCTGCTAGCACTAAGTTGCTAACTAGTTAGCATGATGCTTCTGAGACACCGGTGACAACCAAACTTGCTTGTGAACCTTCCGCCACAACAATCCCGCCCCCTTGATAATCTACCAATCACATTCACTTTATTCACTCGTCTAAAGTCAGTGCCACTCGGTAGAATTCGGGAGAAACAGTTGAACAGCAGCTTTCCTGCGACTTTAAGGCACCAGAACCAAACAAAGATCCTCTCTGCATTTAATTTGTGGAAAGAAAGACAATAAATGTAAACGTCCTGCAGATTTTTAGAACTGGACCTTTTACCCAGACACACACTGCAGTGATGATGATGATGATGATCCTATAATCATTATCAGAAATACTTTAATAATCCCAGAGGGAAATTACTTTTGTTACACACTTCAGTTACAGTTTTTATATATATATATATATACACACATCCAACTACACAAGATAATAAAGATAATATATACACATATAGCTCTTCTGTAAATCTATATATATGCATATGTAAAACTAAATCCAAGTTAAGTGATAAATCCAAGTAAAGTGATACGTGGCGTGAAAAATGGTGCATAAATGTCAATTACAGAGTGGGGGGAGTTGCCTGAATCACTTGAGGGAGGCGTTATACAGGCTAATTATGATGAAGGACTGAAGTTAATTCATCTGAGATGCCAGAACTTGTTCCTTTTAAGATTCTCACCCCCAGATTCCA
Source organism: Cyprinodon brontotheroides (assembly GCA_018398635.1). Lineage (NCBI taxonomy): Eukaryota > Metazoa > Chordata > Actinopteri > Cyprinodontiformes > Cyprinodontidae > Cyprinodon > Cyprinodon brontotheroides. The sequence continues at coordinate 10,902 of JAGKQL010001136.1, forward strand.
CATACTGTCAGCGCTACGCTCACGTACGTGGGTGTGGAGTACTTTGTCTTTGACGACAATCAATGAGCGCTGATCCACATCCACCGCCACTCCTCCGTCCGTTGGCGTCAGAATACGGAGTCAAGCTATTTTTTCCTCTGTTCTGGACAGGTCAAGATCCGCTATTGCAATCGCTTCAAACAGGAAAAACGTCGAGAAGATCCAGTTTCTCAAAATATATTAACAACATTGGTCAATATATATTTATATATTCTCAAAAATTAAGAGCGTTTATTTAAATGATTGGATGCAGACTATTGGTATTTCATCACACCAGGAAGCAGATTTCTCATCTACGTCAAATAATTTATTTTATACAGAGAGGCTTAAAAGTTTAATCAAATCCATTTAAAACTTCTAAGATCACCTCTCAAAACATTTTTTTATATATATTTTTTTATATATTTGAATAGGGACAAAGCACTTTAATGAACATCAGTATAAAAACAAATGTAAATATGCCGGATTATAGCTCCAAAGCTAGTTTTCATCCGTAGCCCCTAGGCAGGCAAATACATAAGATAGAACATATAATATACAATATAAGCATCACACGGAAATGTTAAGCGTTTATTGGTCACATGACTTCAAAACAGACGTCTTTTTGCAGGAATGGATGAAGAGATGCTGAGTTTGGAAGTAGAGAACAAACAGTCCATAGAAAACATGTATGATCCCAGTTATCCCTGCTACAGAAATCCACAGCAAAAACAAAAATTTGGCAGAAACTGAACATCTGCTGGATGATGGGGAGGATTTTTTTATCGTCGTCGTATTAAATCAAGCGTTAAGTTATGCACGTTTTGCTCCTCTGAAGTTAATAATATGGCGCATGCTCTCCTCATACTCCGAGGACGTCGGAGCGCAGCGGGAAGGGAGGAACAGCGGAGGCTGTAGGCTTTGCTTTGCTCAGACGGTCTGGAGCCCAGCGGGGCGCAGTTTTCAGGGGGTTAGTTTTCATCCATCCGGATGTAATCAGCCTCTTGCTGAAGGAACGCATCACTCTAAATCCTCCTATTAACGGATTCCACCTGGAAAAATCCTGGAGCTCGTCTTTAATCCGTTTGTTGATGTTTAGTCGAACACTTTTCCTCCAAACGTCCTAATTTGTAGAAAATGGGATGCAGCTGAAGGTACCTGCCTATAGATGATTATGGAAAGAAGTAGAAACATCCAGAAGGCCCCTACCTGGGTCCTAGTAGCCATGGCAACCAGACTTTTTGGTCACATTCCAGCCAATCAGCGCCGTATCGACTCGTTTGGTTCGTCTGCTGCTGATCGGGCTCCATTGTTGCTTAATGCAGATCAGTGTGATGTTTAAGAAGACAGGAAAAATGGCCGCCATGTTTCTAGGACCGCCGTCGCCTCAGACCGGGGAATAAAATAACAATAACGGCCTTTATTAAGCTGCGTTTACTGATCGGCCTCACAGCAGCTTTAGCTCCGGGTTTAAACGTCGCCTCCTAGATTCAAACTGGGATTTTATTCGTTTATCTTTTTCAGTGTTTTAAAGGTCTGCGAATTGATGTGGTCGTGATGAAGATGATCAGAAACATCCGGCTTGATGCTCCTTATTGGGATTTTAGAATTTTCTTAGATTGCTTGAAAGGAAGTTAATTTTTTTCCATCCTTATTTCGTTGTTAAAGTTTTCCTGCTGGTTGTTTTGATTTTTTGAGACCAGATGTGACCTTTGACCCCTTTAGCTGTTGGTTAGGACACGAGAACACCTGTTTTCCACCTGTGGGAGAAGATCCGGAACAGGCAGAACGTCCGTCTCCTGTTCTCTGAGAACATGTAGGATGAAACCGCTGCGCTAAACGGGCCGGTCCGTTTTAAACGCCGTGATTCTGAAGCTTGTTGAGATTTATGATCCGTGTTCCGGTTCTCTGAAACTGTTCCTGGTCTCTGGCATCGTCATTGCTGTTCTCTGACGTTCCGGCTTCTCTGGCATCGTAATTCCGGTTCTTCTGACGCCGTTCCGGTTCTCTGGCATCATAATTCCGGTTCTCTGACGCCGTTCCGGTTCTCTGGCATCATAATTCCGGTTCTCTGACGCCGTTGAGGCCCGGTTCTCTGGCATCATAATTCCGGTTCTCTGACGCCGTTCCGGTTCTCTGGCATCGTAATTCAGGTTCTCTGAGGCCGTTCCGGTTCTCTGGCATCGTAATTCAGGTTCTCTGACGCCGTTCCGGTTCTCTGGCATCGTAATTCCGGTTCTCTGATGCTGTTCCGGTTCTCTAGCATCATAATTCCGGTTCTCTGATGCCGTTCCGGTTCGGTTTCTGGCATCGTAATTCCGGTTCCTCTGATGCTGTTCCGGTTCTCTAGCATCATAATTCCGTTCTCTGAGGCCGTTCCGGTTCTCTAGCATCATAATTCCGGTTCTCTGATGCTGTTCCCGTTCTCTGATGCTGTTCCGGTTCTCTAGCATCGTAATTCCGGTTCTCTGATGCCGTTCCGGTTCTCTGATGCCGTTCCGGTTCTCTCTGGCATCGTATGCTGTTCCGGTTCTCTGATGCTGTTCCGGTTCTCTAGCATCATAATTCCAGTTCTCTGAGGCCGTTCCGGTTCTCTAGCATCATAATTCCTGCCCGGGCCGTTCCTCTGATGCTAATTCCGTTTCCGGTTCGGTTCTCTGATGCTGTTCCGGTTCTCTCGATGCTGTTCCGGTTCTCTAGCATGCGTAATTCCGGTTCTCTGATGCCGTTCCGGTTCTCTGCGCGGCATCGTAATTCCGCTCCTTGAGGCCGCCTGCCTCTCTTGATGCCGCCCGCCTCTGATCTGATGCTGATTCCGTTCGTTCTCTGGCATTGTAATGCTCATCAGGATGAGCTCTGACCAATCAGGACACGCGCATCATCATCATCATCATCCTCCAGGTGAGGATTCATGGATCCACTCAGAGCTGAACATCTGCCAGGCTGCCACCAGATGGCGCCAGAGGCCGCACAGATGTTCCGACTTGGCGCCACGATGCAAGTCTCTAAGATCTAATTAAAAAGCCAAAACGCGGTTTGGCAGCGATAATTACGTCACGCATCGTTCCTTTCAGCACATCCTGATGGATTTGATCAAACTTGCATAACAGCTGACATTAGCGCTCATTCAGAACAGCTGATGTTGGGTTTTTATTCCTCCTCTCTGGTTTTAAGGATGGATCTGTCTCCAGATGCCAGGAATCTGAACTGGCGCTTCATTGATGGCCCTGAAGGCCCTTTCTGGTCCCCTGGGAACCTTAACGCGCCACGAACCTTCAGCTGCTTTATTCAGCTCTAAAATGAACCCATGAATGAAAAACACCTGAAACCAGTCCTGGACACGTGTCAGAACTTTTGCCAGATAATTCAAGCGCCCTTTGAAACAAACCCACAATGATGGGTTTAAAAGTAGGAAAAAGCTTGACTCAGGCTTTAGTCTTCTGCGCTGAGGAATATTTTCCCCATAATTCCCGGAATCCAACGGGAATAAAGCCCTCAGACAGTTTTCCTGACCCCCTTTCCGCGCTGCGCCGCTGTCTCCATGCGCAGCCGGGGCGCACAGATCCTCCATCAGCGGAAAGGAATGCAGAAAACTATGGAAAAGTTTCCGTGAGTCTGCCAGCCCTCTCAGAGGTTACGCGCCCCTTTCTGGCCCGGCTGCGTGTCGTAAGAGTTTGGAGAGCCCCCCCTCCTGTTAAGTAGCAGACCGTCTGGGAACTCTCCCCACTTGGAAGGAGACTCTCCGACGCGTCGGGAACCCACGCAGATCGTGGACTCGGCAGCGGACCACACCAGGACTCGGTTTTTCTCAGGCTGGGATCCGCAGAGGCTTTAACTCATTTATTCACTCACAGATTTTCAGCGGTTTCATCCGCAGGTGAGTCTGGATTATTCTCCATTTTTAAACTTTTATAGCTCTTGAGCCACATGGAGTAAAAACAAAGTTTTTGGCTCCATGTAAAGAATAAAAGCTCTAATTTTCTCCTGTATTTTCTGATTTACTGGAACTGCACTGCTGTGTTTGTAGATGTGCTTCATAAAACAGCTTCATTTCTCACCTGGATTTTCTATGTGGAAATAATTAATAATTGTTCTCCAGCAGGAGAGAACTATTTAACACTCTTCTTTATGATATAAAATGAATAAAAGTTGACTTTAATGGAGCTAAATACCAATTTATGCTAAAGTTCAAGTTTCCGCTCTTCTGCATCTTAAAAGAGACCGTTTCTTGGCACCGCTGTGCGTAATTACGCACGGAACCGAACCTTCTTCCAGCCTTTTCTGAACAGAGAGGAAAAAAAAACTTGATTCCTTTGAACATAAGTTGAAGTCATTTGGTTCCTAATGTTCTGCAACAGAACAGAAACTCTGAGTGGAAAAAAAAACCCTTCTGATGGCTGAAAGATGGGAACTTTAGATTGGAGCTTCTGCGGTGTTTGACGTTTTTGTTGCGCATTTATATTTTGCTTTATGTTAAAGTTGAGGAGTATTTTTCAGGGAGACATTATGAGTTTTACTCTGAGGCTGCAGCTCTAACCTCCTTCCTCTTCCTCCTCTTTTTGCAAAGCTCTTTGTACAGCGTGAGGCAGAGTGAGCTGGAAGCTCAGATCTTCTACCGTTAGACCTTCATCCAGCTCAGCTCAGATCTTCTACTGTTAGACCTTCACCCAGCTAAGCTCAGATCTTCTACCGTTAGACCTTCATCCAGCTAAGCAGATCTTCTACCGTTAGACCTTCATCCAGCTCAGCTCAGATCTTCTACCGTTAGACCTTCATCCAGCTCAGCTCAGATCTTCTACCGTTAGACCTTCACCGCAGCTAAGCTCAGATCTTCTACCGACCTCTATGAGACAAGAGTGGACCCATCTGCTGAGGGTTCCATCCTGCAGGATTAGGAAGCAAATCATTAAAGTCAAACCGGGTTCTGGAACATCGCCTGAGTTCCCCGAAGTCCTGGGAAACCTCCACAGATACCTTCAAGTGATTGTGGACCAAAACCTGAGAGGAAAGGTTCTGATCCCTGGCTGGACCTAATAGAGTGGCTGGTGATGGTAGGTTCTGTGGAAAACCGACAGCAGAAAAGATGAACACGGGTCCCAGAGGACTCTGTGTGATCTTTTAGGAGGTTTGCAATGGAGACGATGGAAGCAGCGGTCCAGATCGGACGTCCATTGTATAATCAACCCCTGAAATGTTTGTGTGATCAATTCAGCACCAAGTGTTGGATTGAGGTCATGGACGGCCTGAGGCGCCGGTCCATGCTGCGGTTCTGTAACAGAAGGGAGAACTTTTGGTGACAGAAACGGTTCGGCTCCTGAAGGAACGAGGACTTGGTTCAGATGCTTCTGAAGGCAGGCCAATGGTGGGAGGGGTGGGCTTCAGAGGGAGCTGACGTCAGACTGACGGATTCTCTTCTACGGCCTGAAATATGGAGGGAAGTTTGGTCCATTATTGTTGAAAGCAAAAGAGAGTATGGTGTAAATAGAAAAAAAAAATGCAACCTAGAAATCACCCTTTGAAAAACTCTTTATATAAAAAAAGGTTTTCAGAGTAACTTTGCTTTACTTTGTTTTCTTTAAATGTTTACCAAACAATTTATTTTTATATAATTAATTTCCTTAATTCATCAGCATTTTTACAGACTTTATATTTTCAAGCTTTATTTTTTCAAATTTCCTCTTTTTAAGACATTTTAAATGAATTATTTTCTTCTTAAATTGTGTTTCACGGATCACATTCTCTTCTCTTCAAGTCTAATCCAATAAAAATGTTGTTTCATAACATCCAGCAGACCAATAGAAATGCTTCTTCTCTCCTGACGCCAGAGGAAGGCCCGCCCTCAGAAGGGAAGACAATGTGATCTGTAAAATGTCATTTGAAAAGCATGCAAATAATTACGACAGAGCGTTAGGGCCAGGCTCAAAATTTTTTTTCTTCTATTTCAAGAATAAAGTCGCAACGGGAATGAAGTTTTCAATTTAAGTTAAATTACGCTTTTATTCCTCATAATGTTATAACTTTTATTCATGTAATGTTACAACTTTATTCTCTTATTTCCTTTAGTGAATGCTACTTAATTTTTATTCTCCTCTAATGTTATTTATTTTATTATCGTAACTTACTTACTTTATTATCGTAATGTTACTTTTACTTTATTCTCATAATGTTACTGCTTTATTCTCTTGCTATTGTTACAATCTTTATTCTTCGTAACAGGCTACGAATCTTTATTCTCCTAATTTCACGTATTTTATTATCGTAATTTACGACTTTATTATAGTAAATGTTACATTTGATTTTATTCCTCGCTAATATTTGCGCTTCCATTCTCATATTGTTACGTCATTTTTTTCTCGTAACGCTACTTACTTTTTATTCTCATAATGTTATGGCTTCTTTATTCTAATATTGTTACAACTTTATTCTCAACGTAGATTTTGGAGAATTTTATTCTCCTAATTTACGCATTTTATTATCGCAATTAATTTAATTTTGCTTATCGTGAATGTTAATGCACTTTTATTCTCATAATATTCATGACGTTTTATTCCTCGTAACGTTACTACTTTATTCTCCTAATTTACAATTTTATTATCGTAATATACGACTTTTATTCTCCTAATTATTACTTGATTCTTCCGTAATGTTACGACTTGATCCCTCGTAATGTTACTTTACTCTGATTCTCGCAATGTTGCGTAATTTGATTTCTCGCGCAATGTTATGACTTGGATTCTCCTAATTTACGATTTTATTATCGAATGTTATGACTTTTATTCCTCATATTGTTACGAATTTTATTCTGCGTCTACGTTACTACCTTTATTCCTCTAATTTACAATTTTATTATCGTAATTTACGTAATTTTATTCTCGTAATGTTACAACTTGATTCTCGCAATGTTTACTGCTTGATTCCTCGCAATGTTATGACTTTATTCCTCATAATGTTAATACTTTATTCTATATTTGTTATGACTTTATTCTCGTAACGCCATTTTACTTTTATTCTCTTACTCCTATTTAATTTATTATCGTAATTTATTTAATTTTATTCCTCGTAATGTTATTTACTTTTATTCTCGGGGATGTTACGACTTTTATTCTCGCAACGCCAATTTACTTGATTCCTCGCAATGTTACGACTTTATTCTCATAATGTAACGACTTTTATTAATTATTGTTACGACTCTTATTCTAGTAACGCTATTATTTTATTCTCGTAATTTATGACTTATTTTATTATCGTAATTTATGACCTTATTCATGTAATGTTATGACTTTATTCATGTAATGTTATGACTTTATTCTCGTAATGTTATGACTTTATTCTCAATATTATGACTTTATTCTCAAAGAAGAAAAAATCTCTATCCTGGCCCTAATACTCCGTCATAATTAATAAACTTAAACCTGAAGAGGAGAAATTTGAAAGAATACATTTTTTAAATATGAAATCTGTATAACAAAAAAAAAAATGAAGAAAAAGCCCCAAATCAGAAAAACACTGAAGAAATAAAATCGGACAAAACAGTAAATTTACTCTCAAAACCTTTGCATTTTTTTGATGATGATTTTTTCAAAGTTTAAATTCTGGATACTTACTTTTTTTTTTTAACAAAGCGTGTTCTTTCCCTTCAATAATAATGGAACAAAATTGACTCCATACTGATTCAACCATCCTGATGTCCTCTCCTCCGCCCCCTAGTGGGTGTTCTGGGCAGTGCAGTTCCGGATGAAGCCACCCATTCTCATCTCACCAATGCTCTGCCTGGGGAAGACGACGCCTCTTCAGTTTCCCTCTTTAGCCGAAGTTTCCTGATGGAAGCAAAGAGGTCGTTTTAATTCATCTCAAGATTCAAGTTAAAGTGATTCATTTTGTAAATATATATTTTTGGAAAATCTATGTTTATTTTCAGGTCTGAAAAAAAAATCTCCAAAATTAAGGAAAAGGTTCTGGTTGAGAAAAAAATTCAATCTTAACATATTGTCTTTTAATCGCCAGCTTATTTTTGATTTCGACACTAATATGAGTAAAATTAACTCTGAAAATGTGACACCAGCTATAGAGTAAATTTTACGCTCGTTTGCAGCGGGACCAAATGTTATCTGAAAAGGAGTTATTTTCAACTCTGTAGGACATTTTACTGTGAAGGAACACGACCGAAGCGTTTGACGAATACGTCTGAAGAGATTCCAGTATAAACCGGTTTATCCATCATCATCAGCTTTATGGGAAACCTTCATCTTTATTCCCAGAGCAGCTTTATGCTCAGAACTCCTGAAATGTCCTGTTCTTGGGGTTCAGTTTGCAGTTTGGGTAACAGATGTTTGTGAAGGATCCAGAACCTGAACTCCAGTTGCTTCCTTCACCCAATCAGAAGTAAAGAGACCAGCAGATTAAAACTTCTAGAAGAAAATGTTCCTTCGCTTCTCTGCCTGTTTCAGGCTCCACCTGCATCAGAAATTCACTCATTTTACTCTGAAATCAGCAGTTTGACCTAAAAAATGTTACAGATTTTAGGTTGAAAACACGACTATCTGCATTCAGACATTTCCAACAACTATTTCATCCTCAGATAAACTAGAATAATTCAATTTAAAGAAAGTTTTGAGCTTTTCACCTTCCCTGTAATCCCAGTTTTGGTCATAAAGTTAATTTTTGAGCCAAGAAAACCTGAATCCGACCACAAAGTTCACATTTAGGATAAATAAGCTGGTTTGAGAGGAAGTGAAGGAAACCATCTATGTTAGGAAAGAAAAACCAACTTTAACCCTTCATAGGGCACTCAGTGAAATAATTTAAAAATCAAAACTTCAGGCCAATGTTGTTACTGGAATCCAGGAAAAGACCTTATTACCTTGGTAGCATTCAAAAAATATGGACATTTTGATGAAGATAATCAATGTCACTGTAATAACGAGAAACAACAACTTAAACAAATATATTAAGAAAAAAACAAATTGCTTCTAGAAGAAATTCATGAAAAACACTCTGAGAGTGAAAGAAAAACATTTTTTTGGTCCAACAGAACCTTAGAGCCTTTAATGCTGATACTGGAATTGACATTTTTTTAGTTTATAAACCTAAATATAATTATTAACTAGGTTTATTAACTTTTTAACTTTACTTTTCAACTTTTCTTTTTGATTTTTGCCTTTTTTTCTTGACTTTTTAATTTTTTAATTAACTTTTTACTTTATTTTCTAACTTTTTCATTTAGCTTTTTACCTTCTTTCTTTACTTTTTAACTTTTTAATTAACTTTGTATCTTTTTTAACTTTACTTTTTAACTTTTCATTTAGCTTTTTACCTTTTTTTCTACTTTTTAATTAGCTTTTTACCTTTTCTTCTTTACTTTTTAACTTTTTAATTAGCTTTTTTTCTCTTTCTTTACTTTTTAACTGTTTAATTAACTTTGTATCTTTTTTAACTTTACTTTTTTACTTTTCATTTAGCTTTTTACTTTTTTTACTTTTTATTTAGGTTTTTTACCTTTTCTTCTTTACTTTTTAACTGTTTAATTAGCTTTTTATCTTTTTTAACTTTACTTTTTAACTTTTCATTTAGCTTTTTAGTTTTTCTTCTTTACTTTTTAACTTTTTAATTAGCTTTTTATCTCTTTCTTTACTTTTTAACTGTTTATTTAACTTTGTATATTTTTTAACTTTACTTTTTTACTTTTCATTTAGCTTTTTACTTTTTTTACTTTTTATTTAGGTTTTTACCTTTTCTTCTTTACTTTTTAACTGTTTAATTAGCTTTTTATCTTTTTTAACTTAACTTTTTAACTTTTCATTTAGCTTTTTAGTTTTTCTTCTTTACTTTTTAACTTTTTAATTAGCTTTTTATTTCTTTCTTTACTTTTATAACTTTTTAATTAACTTTGTATCTTTTTTAACTTTACTTTTTAACTTTTCATTTAGCTTTTTATCTTTTCTTCTCTACTTTATAACTTTTTATTAACTTTTTATATTTTTTTCTTGACTTTCTAACTTTTTATGTCCAACTTAATTTCCAGTAGGTAATCTATAATTCAAGGGCTCATCTGATTGGTCAAATGCCAAAATAAGACGTAGAGCCATGTACCGGTAGCAGCATCTCTGCTGAATGGCTGGATATAGATCTTGTGCTTCTAGACCTCACTGGAGGGACAGGGTGACTCCATTTGTAATGGGATCAAAAAACGCTAACGTGGGGTTAAACAGGGGGAACAGAAGACCTTTCCTATTCATCCAGGCCAACTATTCCCTCTAACGACCCCCCTTTCAGAGACATAGACAGGTATGGGGCATTGCAGGCTAACAAAAGAAGCCAAATCCACCCCCATTCCAAAGGGGGGAACCGTTCATCCGTTTCTATTTGCATGTTTTCTAAAGGATTTGTTGGGCTGCTGTATAAGAGCCTGGAACTATTTCTGACATTTTGAATTGAAAAAGCTTCCTGGATGGAAGAGAAAAGTCTTCAAACTTTAAATAAAGTCCAGTGGATTGTTTTCTACCATCTAAAAATTGTTTAAAAGAAACTGCTTCCTTCCTGATGGGATCCTGAACTCTCCCAGTAATCCCGCCTGTTACCTGGGATGTTTCTCCGAAGCGGAACATCCCTCTGGGTTTAATGTCGTGTCTGTCGTCTCAGTCTGAGCTCTGTTCTGTCTGTTCGTCACGTGTCCTTCTGCTCCTCCAACAGTGAACTGATCTGACTTCATCCCTGAAGTGTTGACTGTTGGCTTCGTCATCAGAATACCTGCGGATCCTGCAGCCGGATGAATAACCTTCTGTGACGTTTTGTCTCCACAGTGGACGCTCCGTCTGATTTAAGGTTTAAGATTTTAAGTGAAAGTACGGTTCAAATGATGTGGAGGCGGCCGCAGAGCAGGATACAGGGCTACAGGATAGAAGTGACCTCAGATACAGGTGGGTTCTGCTTCTGATTGGCCGGAACTGCTGATGTCATAACATAAGTCATTTTGTCCTGCATTTTTTTTCTTGAATTGAGGAGGTAAGTGTGAAACTTTGCCAATGCAACAAGACAATTTACATTTCAAATAAGAAAAAAAACAATTGCTTTGTCTTATTTCAAGTGCATATTATCTAATTATCTTATTTTCTGCTGAAATTAGGAGTAAAAACACTTTTTTCTAAGTCGTTTTTACAGTGCGTAGATTCTCTCCTCAAGTGTGGTTTTTTTCTGTGCACTTATTCCAACTTTTGTCAATTGAGGGCGGAGCCATTAACATTACATACGTAGACGCCTCATTGGAAGCTGGTCGACGTGCCTAGAGGGCGGCCATCTTGGATCAGACCACAGTTCAGACAGCTCGAACAGGAGGCTCCTTAGATCTCATTTTAGTTACATGAAAAGAGTCAGAGATAATATTACAATAATCGCTTCCATGTCACAACCACTTAAAAGACTAAAACTAATTTTAAAGTTACCTTTCAGTTAGATTTATTCAGATTAAAACCAATTAAACTGAACTCAAACTGGATCAGATATATGTCAATATTTTTCAATTAAATATTAATATAATAAACACAGACATATTTTATATCATTATATTATAAGATTATGTTTTGCAAAAAAACATGCTTATATAGTATATTATTATTATTATTTAGCATTAGCTAATTACCGTGTAGCAAGAAAAAGTAGCTAATCTGCTAAACCTTTAGCATTAGCTAATTACCGTGTAGCAAGAAAATGTAGCTAATCTGCTAAACCTTTAGCATTCTCTAATTACTTTGTAGCAAGAAAAAGTAGCTCATTTGCTAAACCTTTGGCATTAGCTAATTACCGTGTAGCAAGAAAATGTAGCTAATCTGCTAAACCTTTAGCATTCTCTAATTATCTTGTAGCAAGAAAAAGTAGCTCATTTGCTAAACCTTTGGCATTAGCTAATTACCGTGTAGCAAGAAAATGTAGCTAATCTGCTAAACCTTTAGCATTCTCTAAATACCTTGTAGCAAGAAAAAGTAGCTCATTTGCTAAACCTTTGGCATTAGCTAATTACCGTGTAGCAAGAAAATGTAGCTAATCTGCTAAACCTTTAGCATTCACTAATTACCTTGTAGCAAGAAAAAGTAGCTAATTTGCAAAACCTTTGGCATTAGCTAATTACCGTGTAGCAAGAAAATGTAGCTAATCTGCTAAACCTTTAGCATTCTCTAATTACCTTGTAGCAAGAAAATGTAGCTAATCTGCTAAACCTTTAGCATTCACTAATTACCGTGTAGCAAGAAAATGTAGCTAATCTGCTAAACTTTTAGCATTAGCTAATTACCGTGTAGCAAGAAAATGTAGCTAATCTGCTAAACCTTTAGCATTCTCTAATTACTTTATAGCAAGATAAAGTAGCTCATTTGCTAAACCTTTGGCATTAGCTAATTACCGTGTAGCAAGAAAATGTAGCTAATCTGCTAAACCTTTAGCATTCTCTAATTACCTTGTAGCAAGAAAAAGTAGCTAATTTGCAAAACCTTTGGCATTAGCTAATTACCGTGTAGCAAGAAAATGTAGCTAATCTGCTAAACCTTTAGCATTCTCTAATTACCTTGTAGCAAGAAAAAGTAGCTCATTTGCTAAACCTTTAGCATTAGCTAATTACCGTGTAGCAAGAAAATGTAGCTAATCTGCTAAACCTTTAGCATTCTCTAATTACCTTGTAGCAAGAAAAAGTAGCTCATTTGCTAAACCTTTGGCATTAGCTAATTACCGTGTAGCAAGAAAATGTAGCTAATTTGCTAAACCTTTAGCATTCTCTAATGACCTTGTAGCAAGAAAAAGTAGCTCATTTGCTAAATCTGCTAAACCTTTAGCATTCTCTAATTACCGTGTAGCAAGAAAATGTAGCTAATCTGCTAAACCTTTAGCATTCTCTAATTACCGTGTAGCAAGAAAATGTAGCTAATCTGCTAAACCTTTAGCATTCTCTAATTACCTTGTAGCAAGAAAAAGTAGCTAATTTGCTAAACCTTTAGCATTAGCTAATTACCGTGTAGCAAGAAAATGTAGCTCATCCGCTAAACTTTTAGCATTAGTTATCTTGTAGCACTTGCAGATATGGCTTCATAATGCAAACAAAATTTGTTGTGATTCACAAGAGAGTGAAGTTATTATTTCGTTTAAAAAAACAAAAACAAATTTCATGTTCATTTTATTTTTTTTTTGTCATTTTCAAGACTTTTTTTTCAAAATCATAGTGAACGGTAAATTTATGGATGCATTAATAATGATTAAAAAAACTGTTTGAAAAATAGTTTTGGAAGAATTTTAGAGAAATTTATAAGGACAAAAAGCCTTTAGTTAGACACAACATAAATTATATAACCATGAGAACCAATGAAATGTTGGGTGGTGCTAAGATGCTCCACCAATAAGGCCTTTATGCTGGAAGGACATTGCAGACTGATGGAATTTGACCAGAAAAACTGATCTTCTACTCTTTCATCTGGAGAAAACCAGCTAACATCATCCATGCTGTGAAGCATGGTTGTGGCAGCATGATGATGTGGGGATATTTCTCTGCAGTGATCCACACCCCCAGTGTGAATAATCTGAAAATCTCCTGCTGGATGAAATGGGCGAAACAATTAATCCCTTAAAGAAAGATCTTAGATGTTTCTCACACTGCTCCTCCACTCTGCCTCAGCCTGAGACGACCTGCAGAGAATTATGGGAGGAATCCAAGTATTTATACCTGGACATGGATTTAAATACTTTTGTACGCACGCTTTTTAAAAACAGAGCTGGTTTCCATCAACAAACTTCTAGAGTCGAGCTCCTTAATCCAGGAATGATCTTATTAGCTTGTAGATCTTCCTTCTACCAGAGGCTAGGAAGCATTTCATGTCAGATCGGAGAGCTTTAAGGAGTTAATGCATGTGCTGAGCTGTAATGTGGAAAGTTCTCATTAAACTGCTGTTTCCTCAGCTCCTCCAGCCCTGCAGGTCAGCACTTGGACTCTTGGAGAGATGAAGTCATGTCCTTGTTTCCTAATGGTTTCCTTCTGACTCTCTACTTTCCTGCAGAAGAACCGACGAGACAAGTTTCTCTGCCTGCATCTGCGACTAAGACCTCCATCTCTGACCTGACTCCAGATGTGAATTATGTGGTTACCATAGTAGCGTACGCCGGATCCGAGGAGAGTCTGCCCATCTCTGGACAGATCACATGTGAGTGACCTGAATGGGAACCAATCAGGAGCTCCAGTTTGCTCCTCAGCTGATAGCTCAGACAGACCTCAGGGTTTCTGTTTCCCTCCAGATTTTTCACTTATAATTAGATATTTTTTTAGATGTTTTGTTGACATGGATCAGTGTCTTTTGAAAGTTAAAAGGCTAAAAACTGCAAATGAAAGTTTGATGGATCTGATCTGCTTAAATATTCAATTCAATTCAGTTTATTTCTATAGCGCCAATTCACATCATGTCATCTCAGGTCACTTTCCAGTTCACCAGATCAGCCAGTCAGATTGATTGATTCAAAGTTTTCTATCTAAGGAAAACCAGCTGATTGCATCGACTCGACTCTTCAGCAATCCCTCACACTAAGACTAAGACAAACTTAAAACTTCACAGCTCACAATGTTTGTTCTCGCAATGCACGTATTTGACGCTTCTGACCCGGCGATCTCCTGATCGTCTACTCACACTCGTCTAAAAACCAGGTGGGACTCAGCTCCCCACTGAGATGGCGCTGCTCGGACTCGTCTATCCGGAAGCCAAACCAGTAGAAGAGGAATATGAAGCTCAATAGAGTGAAACGTGCTGCCTTACGATTACTGATGGGGAGGTGGTCGTTAGTGGCTGATTGCCCCTCGTTTCCCCCTGTGCACTACACCATGCACCATCAGCCTGAAAATTCTCGCACGACTGGAAAATTGCCCCGAAAAGGTCAAAAAATCCTACAATGTACGCCCAGCTTAAGTGACAGTCAGAGAAACAGGACAACACTGAAAAACAGGCAGAGCTCCCATGTCTATAAACAAAGATGTTGAAATATTTTATATTTATTTCAACAAAGAGAAGAACATTTTTGATTCAAACAACATATCCAGTTCAAGTTTCTTCCCGTTGCAGCATATTGATACTGGTATAATGGTTTCTGATGATGGCTTGAAGGGAAACAGAAATGTGTAAGGGGTCTGTTTTGTCTCTCAGATTTTTTATTGTTCTTTTTTTGTTGTTCATTTTTATTACAGGCAGTTTAGTTTTTCCATGGGGGAAAAGAAATGTAATTTAAATACTGGATAAAGCTCCAGAAGGTTGATTCAGACATGGCTTCATATTGCAAAAAAATGGTTTAAACCAACAAATGTTCTTAATGTTCCTTCTTTTACGACTAATGGACGTTCTCTCTTTCAGTGGAGTCGAGCGGTAGCTCCAGAGGAGGACCGAGGAAACCCAGCACTTCAGATCTAGTCAGTAAGTCCCAATCAGCTCCTTATACGCAAGAAAATGTAGCTCATCTGCTAAACCTTTAGCATTAGCTAATTACCGTGTAGCAAGAAAATGTAGCTCATCTGCTAAACCTTTAGCATTAGCTAATTACAGTGTAGCAAGAAAATATAGCTCATCTGCTAACCTTTAGCATTAGCTAATTACCATGTAGCAAGAAAATGTAGCTCATCTGCTAAACCTTTAGCATTAGGTAATTACCTTGTAGCAAGAAAAAGTAGCTCATTTGCTAAAACTTTAGCATTAGCTTATTACCTTGTAGCAAGAAAATGTGGCTAATATGCTAAACCTTTAGCATTAGCTAATTACCATGTAGCAAGAAAATGTAGCTCATCTGCTAAACGTTTAGCATTAGCTAATTACCGTGTAGCAAGAAAATGTAGCTCATCTGCTAAACCTTTAGCA
>JAGKQL010001138.1:0-29234 GCA_018398635.1 Cyprinodon brontotheroides
CCTCCATACAGTCCATCCAGCAGGGCTGTTGTTCTCCTCACAGCTCAGAGACACAGAGTCTCTTATAAAGAACTGAGATCTGCTGGGACTCACAGTCAGAGCAGCTGGAAGGACAGAAATAAAAGTCTCTCTTTTAGGATAAAATATATTTGCTTTCATTACTGAACACTGTAAAACTTAAATCAGGTATCACCAATGTGCTGCCTATGGGTGCTAAGGGGCCCTCAAGGCCCACAGCATCTTCTGGAAAATGCATAACTCATCAGTGGGTAAAGTTTTACATTTTTATTTTATTCTGTTGCTCTTCTCCTTTTAATGGTGTTTATAAGGATTTCAAGATGAAAACAGAAAAGTAGAAATTAAAAGAAACATTAGAAATATGTTTATTACGCATGAAGTTAAGCTGAACACTGACTCCTTTAGTTCATAGGCCAGTATTGGTAACCCCTCATATTACTCAGCACCCATGAAGCAGCTCTATTCCAATAAGAGCTGTCACCCCTGACCTCAATCAAATAATCTATATAAAACAACAAAGAAAGTTTTTCATAATCCTTCCTGTAGAAAATCATGCATAAATGTCTGATCTTCCTGTAGGAGATCATTCAAAAAGTTCAAGTGGAAATGTTTCTAACCTTGGTTTGTTCTGCAGCACAGCAGGAAGCTCAGACCTACAGAAACACATTTAGACGGATTTAAATCAAAGTTCAGAGTTATGATATTAAACTGATGTCTGTGATGTAGAAGCAGACATCTAGGAGACCTCCATGATCCAGTTCTAGTTCTTTCTCAGCTGTTTTCAAATGTCTAGTTTACAGGTTAACATAATCATTTATCTTGCACATATCAACTCTTTGATTAACTCAGTCTAACTTGTTTCTCCTCCTTCTGTTCCTCCATCAATCATCATCAGAGCAGCCAGTAATAATCTTTCTAACTCAGATGTTCTGTACTTACAAAGCAGCAGGCTCTGAGGTGTTTCCTTCATGGTTCCTCTCACTCATCTGACGGCTTTTCATTTCTGGCTATAGACTCAGAATAAAGACCGCCCTCTTCCTCCATGTAGGTTGATTTATCTCTGTCTTCCTTTAGGTGCTGAAAAAACTGTTTTTCTTTCAACACCATAGCAATCTACATACCAAAAGCTTTAGATAACCTCAAACCTTCGAAAACATTTGTTCTTTGTATCCTGCACAACCAGCAAGTTGAAATCCTAACCTGGTTCTGCATTGGCGGTTTCCAAAGTCTCCATAATATATTTTAGTTTTTTCCAACAGTCCAGAATCAAGCATGAAGAATTTTAACAGAAAAAACAAGTGTTTAACATGGTTTTTTGATGTCTTTTTAGTGGTCATGTTATAAGTATCACCTGCTGCTGGACACAGGTGACCACAGAATTGCACTTTCTTGCTTAGAACAGTAGATGGGCTTTCATTATCGTGTGGTGTTCTTCTGTGGTGTACATTTTTGGACCCTCTCCGCTCCGTGATGTTCCTAAATTTTTCAAAACTCAATAAAGAAAAAACTGAGGTGATGATTTTTGACAGGGCCTTTTAATATAAAGGTCAATCAGGTTTTAGTTCAAAGTCACTTTGTTACCTCTAAAAGGTGTGAAGATTAGCTTTACCCCTCTGTTATCAGATCTAATATTGACTTGACAGATGAATGAATTCAATCCTATAATTCTATCCTATAATTTATTTTTTTAATTAATTTTGCACACAGCTAAACAGTTACAGCGATTTACAGATACAGTAGCTACTGTACATACTATTTGTTAATTAAATTCAGTTTCCATTCAGTTTATTTGTATAACGCCAGATCTGATTGTCTGGTCCTGATCTGTTTCTGCCTTTGGACCTTTGAGCCTTGCTAACCTGGTCTTATTATTTCAGCTGCCTGCTTTCGGTCTCTTGTTGGACTCTTCTGTGGACTTAATCTGGGCCTGCCTCTTGTCTTCAACCTTTGGATTATCCTGTCTGCATTCATCAGCTCGGATCTGACCTGCTGGTAACTTTGCAAACTTTTTGCATCTGGAACTTTCTGCCAGTGTCTGCTGCTTCTGTTCAGTCGACTGACTGGAATCATCCGCCATTCTTTGGGCAAAGGACAGAATTATCAAACAGGTTAGTGACTCACACGTGCATAATCATCCTCCATCAGATTTTCACAGACACTAACCTTTGCTTCTCTCCTATAGAAGTTCCTGCTTCAGACGTGCTGCCACTGTAGATACGCCTGAGTTAAAATAAATACTTTTTAAGTATGCCACTGTCTGTCTTGCCTGAATTCTGTGTCCTACACTCTGAACTTCTCACACACCTGTAATCTCAAGGCACGTTTTTAAAAATCTTTTTTAAAGTTTTCTAACTAAGTAAAAAAGTAATTTGCACCCTCTCACCAAGCATGCTTGTAGTGACAGTGGAGAGGAAATCTCCTTTTAACAAGAAGAAACCTCCAGCAGATCCAGGCTCAGTGTGAGCGGCCATCTGCTGAGGCTAGGGATCACTGTGGGTTCAAGGAGACAGAAGCAGACATAGAATAAGAAGCATAGATACAAAAGTCAGCTGTCAACCAGCTCCACAGGCGGCCCCGTCCAGGAAACACTGAGCCAGGCACAAGGATGCCTCCAGGGGGTGGTCGAGGTTGGCCCAACTGTCCCCCCCACTGGCCAGTGTAAATTGTAGTAGCATTGGTTTAGCGTTTCACCCATTATGCACCCAGCAAAGCAGCTCCTCTCCCTGTCCTTCTTGCACAATTTAGTCCTCCTGCTCTCCCCCTCCACTACCCGATATTTGCTTGCGCATGTGCAAATGAGCTACAAGTACAGATGGCGCTTGTGCGCTCACAGAACTACGGCTCAGCCCGTACCTGCTTTAATGATGAGAAAGCATATAAAACTAACAGTAAGTAAATAAGTCAAATAATTTGTTTGTAAAAGAAAAGGGGGAAATATGAACTGTAACATTATACTGTTAAAGCAGCTTTTAAGGTGTTTTTGCCACAGTTATGTAGCTAACTGGATGAGTTGGTGATTGTGGATGGATGGTCAATTTACAGACATGAAAGTCCACAGAAATCTGTTCTGATTTTAAGAAGAGAATTACAGCAGAAGCAGAGGAAGGAAGAGGAGGAGGAGGAGGAGCAGGAGGATGGGGGAGAAGAGAGGAGGAGAAGGTGAGGAGGAGGACCAGGAAGATGTGAGGAGAAGAGAGAGGAGGAGAAGGAGGAGGAGGACCAGGAAGATGGAGGAGCAAGAGAGGGAGGAGGAGGAGGAGGGAGCAAAAAGGATGAGGAGAAAGAGAGAGAGGAGGAGGAGGGAAGGAGGAGGAGGAGGAGAGAGAAGGAGGAGGAGGAGGAGGAGGAGGAGGAGGAGAGAAACAGATCAAGCAGCATGATGAGGACACAGAGGCAGCATTAGTAAAGAACAGTGATGAGGAAAAGCATCAACCAGCAGCAGAGCAGGGACAGTCAGCAGCTTTGATGACAGAAGCAGCAGAACTCAGTGAAAGCAGATGTTCCACCTGTTCCTAGACTAGCAGTCATTTTTTGTTTTCAAAAAATGAATAAATGTACAACTGTTATGTATGGAGCTGTACTAAGCCTGTCTTCCAGTTCCAGGTTTTCCAGCCTGCCCTGAACCCTCATTGAGCTGGAGTCTTTAAAGGTCTGCCTTGGCTCCACCCTCTCTCTCTCTCCAGCCTGGCAGCCAAAACAGTATCAGTTGGTGCTCACTACCACTTCCTTGTCCCCTTTTTGTATGTTTTAACCCCTAGTTTTGTAATAAATCCTATGTTTGATATGCTAAATGTTTTGTTGTCTTCAACTATGTTGCACCCACCAAGCAGGGGCGTAACAACAACTTATTTCAAATATAAATAAAACTATTGTTCAACTCAAATGTTGACTGGTCTATGCCTGTGCACATTAGTTCAGTAGTAACATTAATATTTACACAATAAGCCAAAAGATATGAGTAGGTGTTAAATTATGTTTCTGTGTGCCACCCCAAGAATTTAAGAGGCCCCATCTGGCCACCCCTATGAAAAATTTCTAGAGGCGCCCCTGGCCAGGCAGACAAGCTCCAAGCCAGCTCCCATGTCCGACTGGGGACTGTGAGTATATGCTTAGTGTCTGCCTCTGTGTGCGTCTTCTTTGTGTGCTTGTATATGTCTGTACGGATGAAAAGGTGGTATTGTGAGAATGTGACTGGATGAATGCAAAGTTGTTTGGTTGTTTGTCTCTCGAGCCCCACCCACTGAAAATCCTAGGCCCAAGCATGAGCAGGGCTTGCCTCCTCCCACTTTTTTTGTCTGCTGGCGGGAAAAAAATTATATAGGCCATAGTCCTGGGCTGGTCTGGTTGCTCTGGGACTGGGGTCCTTTGGGGTTTGACATCTGGGGGGGTCGGGCTCCTGGTGCTCTTGTCATCCCTATCCCTTCTTGTGTCTCAGTGATCTGGGTTGCCTCTGTACAATGGGTTTTCTTTTTTTTCTCCCACACTGTATTCATTTGATCACTGCTGCACTTTATGGAATGGAGGTGCTCATTTTATTGCTAAGCTGCTGCTCATTCACTGTCTGAAAAAAACAAAATTTTGTTTTTGTATACACTTTGTGTATACAAAACAGTAATAAAAGTTGTCTAAGTCTAAGTCATAACCCTAACCCTGTTTTTCTGCCCTGGGACCTGTAGGACTAGTCAGGGGGCCCACACCTGCTAATAAGCATACTTTAATTTCAAAGAAGATTTGTGAATCTTTACATTCAACCATGCTTATGCAGTTGGTTCCAGGTGTTCACGGATACACACTAATACCAGATACTAAGCTACAGCTAGAAATATAAAACCCTGATTATTATCACTATAGATTCTGACTTCAACAAAAGTGGAAAGAAAAAAGATACCTACTGCTCATGAAGCTTTTTTTTTTTTTTTTTTTACATTTGTTTTGGTTGTCTTTGTCATAAAACAGGACAGATGGACCCAGTATTCAAGGTGAGACAGCCAGTATGGAAGTTCAAAATGTTTCAAGTTCAAAAAAAGACTGCCGCAGATCTGGGGACACGACTGCAGGAGGGAGGCGGGGCACCGCCCAATCACTGACTGTCATGGTCTTGGTTCTGTTGTGCTTTACATTGCTACTTGTTTTCTAGTTTTATTGGTTTAATTCCTATTTTGTTGCAGTTTCTAGATTTATGGTCTCAGGTTTTTCTGTTGTTTTCTTTTGTTTCCCTCTTGTGTGTGTTCCTTTCCCCTTGGCTCCCTCGTCTGTCTCCTCTCACACCTGCTCCTTGTCAGCTCGTTAGCCCCTCTCTTTGTCTCAGTCAGCTATATATGCTCTCCCTCTGCTCTCACTCTTTTGTTGGTTCCTTGTCATTGCTGTCCTTCTAATGCTGTTGTCCATTATGGCACTTAATAATCTTTGCTGCACTTTAAGTGGGATGGAGGGGGTCAAGCACTGGTGTCACTTTTACCTCTTGTGCACTTTACTTGGAACTTGCTGCTACTAAGTATTGTACCCCAAACACAATTTTGTTTCCTTTTTTTTGACAATGACAATAAATTCTTGAATTGAATTGAATTGTCCACCTACCTCATCTCTCCCTGGCTCCTCGTGTTTGGTTTCCCCAGATGTCTCCAAAAGTTTTGGTTTGCTTTTCTTTATTAGTTGGATTTTTGGATTCCTGCCTTTGTTTACTGTTTTTTCCCTGATTAAACTGCAAGAAATCTCCTCAGCCTCTCTGCCTCTGCATTTGGGTCCTCAAACCACAACTAAATCCTGACAATAGGAACCAACCAAAATTGACCCAGCAGAGCCCAGTCTGGATACCCTCAGGGATTTCTTCCTCAAGCTGGGAGAAACTCTGGACACTATTTCCAGTCTCCGCCCGCCAGGTGAGAGGGTGAGTGCGGCTGGCCAATTAAGGCAAATTCTTCTCACGAACTCCACACTCATTTCTCCTCCAGTGTTGTCAGAACTGTTTGAAGAGTTGGAGTGGAACCACCAAGCAGGCAGCGCCCAACTCTTCAACAGACCTCCACCACCCAAACCATTACTTCATCTCCTTCCTACTCTGCTGTCAATCGCCTCCGATCCGGTCCCTCCACCATCACCAGCTGTTGGTTCCCCATGCCATCTGCCTCCTCCAGGCATAAGCGCCACCGGGGAAGAAATCCACTCCCTCTCTGGCGGGTCAGCCTGACGCCTTCATTCCCTCTCCGGCGGGGTCAGCCTGACGCCTCCACTTCCCTCTCCGGTAGGTCAGCCTGACGCCTGCTTTTATCCCACTCTTTTTCAGATTAGTTTCCCCTATGGCCTTGGTCGTCACCTCCATGACCAGCAGTTAGCTTCTCGACTTTTAAGTTTTAAATTTAGTTGCCATGATTACACCCCCTGCAGTCAGAACTCCCCATATTGAGGAGTCTCAGCTATGGGACTACTTTTATGGGCAATGGGAAGATCTATTCCCTTTCCTTCCACCTCCATCAGTCCCCTTCAGCCAGCACATCCCCAAGCCCTTTTAGCGGGCCAGTTTCCCAGTGTCAGAGCCCATTAGTGGGCCAGTTTCCCCAGTGTCAGAGCCCATTAGCGGGCCAGTTTCCCCAGTGTCAGAGCCCTTTAGTGGGCCAGTTTCCCAGTGTCAGAGCCCTTTAGCGGTCCAGTTCCCCAGTGTCAGAGCCCATTAGCGGCCAGTTCCCCAGCTTCAGAGCCCATTGGCCAGCGGCCAGTTTCCCAGCTTCAGAGCCCACTCAGCGGCCAGTTTCCCAGCTTCAGAGCCCACTCAGCCGCCAGCTTCCCCACTTCCGAAAGCCCACTAGCGGGCCAGTTTCCCTAGCTTCCAAGCCCATTATTAGCGTGGCCAGTTTCCCTAGCTCCTGAGCCTCATTAGCGGGCAGCCTCCTTATAGCCTAAGCCCATTAGCGGGGCAGTCTCCTTATAGCCTAAGCCCATTAGCGGGGCAGTCTCGCCCTTATAGCCTAAGCCCATTAGCGGGGCAGCCTCCTTATAGCCTAAGCCCATTAGCGGGGCAGTCTCTTATAGCCTGAGCCCATTAGCGGGGCAGTCTCCTTAGTGCCTGAGCCCATTAGTGGGGTAGTCTCCTTAGTGCCTGAGCCCATTAGAAGGGGGCAGTCTCCCCAGTGCCTGAGCCCATTGGCGGGCAGTCTCCCCAGTGCCTGGGCCAATTAGCGATCCGTTAAGTCTAGCGCCAGAGACCCCTGAGCCCGCTCTGTGCTGCTCTGTGCTGTCCAGAGACCCCTGAGCCCGCTCTGTGCTGTCCAGAGACCCCTGAGCCCGCTCTGTGCTGTCCAGAGACCCCTGAGCCCACTAACGAAAGGCTCTCAGAATTAAAGCTCAGCGGGCTCTCCAAGCCTCCGAGGCCCGTCAGCAGGCTCTCCAAGCCTCAGAGGCCCCTCAGCCGGTGCTCCAAGGCTCCAAGGCCCCTCAACGGGCTCTCTAAGCCCCTCTGAGGCTGTTCCTGTGCCGCAGTCGGCAGCCCCCTCTGAGGCTGTTGCTGCTGCTGTGTGAGAGATGGCACCCCCCAAGGCGGCTACTGCTGCGTCAGAGACGGCATGCCCCAAGGCGTGCTGCTTTTCGCTGCATAAGAGACACCCCTTAAGGTGACTGCTGCTGCATCAGAGACGCCCCTAAGGTGACTGCTGCTGCTGCTGCGCGCAGAGACGGGCGCGCCTCCTCCAAAGGCCCTCCTTCATCAGAGACGGCATAGCAGGCCTCTCTGCCAGAGGTCCTCCTGCAGCAGCACAGACTGTGCCCTCCTCCTCCGAGGTTCCTGCTGCATCGAAGTCGGGCGCCCTCCTGGGCCGCATACATCGAGACAGTGTCCTCCAAGGGGTCCTCAGCCTTCGCCGCCAAGCGCCCCTCCAAGGGTCCTCCTTCGCCGGGCCGTATCCTCCAAGGGGTCCTCCTTCGTCGCCGCCTCCTCCAAGAGTCCTCCTTTGTCATTGGCCTCCTCCAAGGGTCCTCCTTGTCCTGGGCCTCCAAGGGTCCTTGTTCGCTCGGGAGACGCACGCCGCCGTCAGCCTCCTCCAGGGCCCCTCCTTCGTCGCCGCCTCTTCCAGGGGTCTCCCTTAGTCAGAGACGCTTCCTCTCTGCCCCACTGCTGGCCTCCGGAGACTCTGCCTCGCTTCCCGCCGCGAGACGTGCCACCCTCCAGAGACTTCTGCCTCGGCCTCCCAGCACACGGGCCGCCCCTCCAGAGACTTCTACCTCGGCGTCCCGCCAAGACGACCGCCTCTCCAGGAGAGCTTCTGCCTCTACGTCCGCCGCCTCCAGAGACTCTTCTCTGGTCTACGGCCGCGACGGGCCGCCTCCAGAGACTATGTCTCACCTCCGGCCGAACGGCCGCCGTCCAGAGACTCTGCCTGGCCTCCGCCGCCCTCCAGAGACTCTTCTTCCTGGCTCTACGGCCACACAGCCGCCCTCCAGAGACTCTGCCTCGCCTCCCGCCGCAAGTCCGCCCCTCCAGAGACTCTTCCTGGTCTCCGCCACACAGCTGCCCCTCCAGAGATCACCCCTGCCTCACCTTCTGGCCACACGTCAGCCCCTCCAGAGACTCTTCCTGGTCTCCGGCCACACGGCCGCCCTAGAGACTTTGAGTTTGCCCTCACCCACCTTGAGGTGGGTTGTTTTGGTTTTTATTTAGACTCTGGGCGCTTTTTGGTTTTTGTGTTCTCGCGTGCCCTCTCTTTCTGGTTCCCTCCGCCCACCCTGGGTGGGTTGTTTTGTTCTGGACATTTTAGGGTGTCTTGGATCCGCCCTTAAGTGGGGAGCACTGTCATGGTCTTGGTTCTGTTGTGCTTTTACATTGCTCCTTGTTTTCTAGTTTTATTGGTTTAATTCTTCTATTTTTGTAGTTTCTAGATTTAGGTTCTCAGGTCTTTTCTGTTGTTTTCCTTGTTGCCCTCTTGTGTGTTCCTTTCCCTTGGCTCCCTCATTGTCTCCTCTCACACCTGCTCCTTGTCAGCTTGTTAGCCGTGCCTTTGTCTCAGTCAGCTCTCCTTCTGCTCTCACTCTTTGTTGGTTCCTTGTATTTGCTGTCCCTCCCATGCTGTTGTCCACGCATACCTCATCTCTCCCTGGCTCCTCGTGGTTTGGTTTCCCAGATGTCTCCATATAGTTCTGGTTTTGCTTTTCACACAGTTGTCGATTTTGATCTCTGCCTTTGTTTACTGTTTTGCCCCATTTAACCTGCAAGAAATCTCCTCAGCCTCTCTGCCTCTGCATTTGGGTCCAAAACCACAACTAAACCCTGACATTGACACTCTGGTTTAGGGAGAAACACAGCTAAGTTACCATGATCATCTGAACATAAGATGACATTAGAGTGAGTCACTTACCTGGTTTAACAATTCAGTCCATCCTCTCAGTCTTAGGCAGGATCAGCCGATGCACTGCCAACGAGAAGCGGCCCTGAGCCATCAAGACCGTCTCCGATGCAGCAGCCCCAGCAGCAAGGAGGACTCTGATCCAGGACAAGGATTTAGATCAAACTGGAGTTGTACTGGAATCCAAGAGACCATAGTCCGATCAGGGGTTCTGATCCACTCTGGAACGGACAGATCCGGGTTTAGGTTCAGAGGCAGGTTCAGAGTGAGTCAAGCATCCAGCTCAGACAGAAATGCAGCTGTATATTTTTACTGTTTTGTTTTATTTTTCTCTCTGTTCAGACATTCTTTCCTATCTCTATCTCTCTTTACCATTCTTATCCCCTCTTTCTCTCTCCCCCTCCTTTCCGTCTCTATTTTCATATGTTCAATAAAGTTTAATATACAAGTATTAAGAAAAACCTTATGCATACAAGATTAAAACATGCACAGCACATGTTTCGCCAGAGTATTTCTGGTCCTTAAGGAGTGAGACGGTCTGCTGAGCTTATGGGGAGATCCAGTGGACTGTGTGAGCTGATACTAGAGCTTCATTGAGGGACCTGGAAGATGGAAGTCCGGCTTAGATAACACAGGTTGAGAGAACCTGTCCATGATGAGCAAGCATCAAGCAACAATGGAAAGGAAAAATTCCCGTTGGGAAGAACTTCTGGCAGAACCAGGCTCAAAATGGCGGTCTTCTGCTGGACTGGCTGAAATATGACGCAGAATGCAGTAAGAGTCTGAGAATGAAACTCTGATGAAGCTTTAGCTGTGATGAGGAGCGGCTGGAGATTGGTTGAAACTGGTTCATCTGAATAAAGTCAGACAGTGCATCCACAGCCTTTGCACTAGTAGCAGACAAGTTCATCTTAAAAGGATCAGAGGCCTTTTAAGATGAACTTTGAATGCCCATTGGCTTTCGTGGAGGGGTGGTACAAAGCTCATTGCTGTGATGCAGGTGGATGTAGGAGCGCAATTTGTTTCTTCAGTTGAACTTGCACCTAGGTTCCATTTTGTTGAAGTTTGTGCATAAAACAACAAAAAAATCATTCACTAGGTTAGTTGCACACATTAGGTTTTAAAAACACATTGCATTTCCATTAGATGAGGATCTTATTAAAGAATGATCAGCATTTTTCCCACAGAGAATTAAATATTTATATGGAGAGGATTCTACAATTCTGATGACAGAGTATGACATTTATTTCATTTTAGTTTGTATAATATGAGTGACATGTGGACCATTTTATTTATTTATTTTTTTTTAAGGCACATGAAGAACTACTAAAATTATTTTCAGATTACACATAAATAGATTAATTAATTCCATGGGGAAAATGAATTACTTAGGGGTTAGGATTAGGATTAATTTGGCGATATCAACCTACTGAGTCTACTGTCTCAATCTGCAGCCATTATTATGTATGTTAACCACTACTAATGTTCATGTGTATGCATGCGTATTACTAAGGGTATGCTGGCCTGACGGGTGCTGAGCTGACAGAACACCAGCCAGGTAAAGATCTGCAATTTCAATCAAAGTAAGAAAAAAAAAGAACTTCGGGAAGATCAGGTTTGTCAAATTAAAATATCGTAACCATTGATCTGTAACTACAAATTATAGCATAATTTCTATATATTCCCAAAACCTAAGACCGTTTTATTAAATTGTTGGATGGAGATTTTTGGTACTTCGGCATACCAGGAAGCAGATTTCTCATCTCAATTATAATACATTTTTAATACTGAGAGGGTTAAAAGTCTTAACAAATCTAGTCAAAACAACCTACAAGACCGCATCTCACAATTTCAAAAGAAACTTCTTATCGAAGGCATGAATAAAGAGATGGACTTAGAGAACAAATCAATGAGTAGACAAACCAAGACCCACAATGAAAAAATCATATTTGGCCAGACAAATAATATAGAAAATCATTTAAAATGTCATATTAGGTTAAGCGTTCATTACCGCACGTTTTTTCTCCTATAAGTGAAATGATATCGCGCATGCTCTCCTCGAGCTCCAAGGAAGTCAGAGCAGAGCAAGACGGCTTATCTTTGCGCAGGCAGACTGGAGCGGAGCAGTGACTTAGAATATGGAATCCGGAGGTTTAGTTATCCCATGTGGAGTACTGTCTTCTGATTTGATTAAACAAGGGAGCTCTGTGATTGGTTACAAAACAAAACAAAACAAAAAAAACAAAAACAAACAGCTTTATCAAAACGGAAAGTTTTAACATCAAAAATAGACAGGGTGTCTGCCTCATAGACTAAAACTGGTAGTTGGTTCCAGAAGAGAAGAGCCTGCAGTAACTAAAAGATCTGCCTCCCATTCTACTAGTAAACCTGCAGATTGAGGGAGCGAAGTGCTCTGCTAGGAACATAAGGAACTTTCAATCAGATCTCTAATATAAGATGGAGCTTGGCCATTTAAAGGCTTTATATGTGAGAAGGAGGATTTAAAAATTCCATTCTGGTTTTAACAGGAAGCCAATGAAGAGAAGCCATGATAGGAGAGATATGATCTCTCTTTTAATTTTTCATCAGAACTCTGGCTGCAGCATTTTGGATCAGCTGAAGGCTTTTAACAGTTTGTGGACTTCCTGATAGTAAAGAATTACAATAGTTGTCAGTAATCCAGTTGGTGTGGTCTGTTTTTGTGTTTCCTTTCCTCCCCTCCACCAGGTGGTGCCCTGTGCTCATTGGGTTTCCCTGCACACCTGCAGCTCATTGCCTCATTACCTGTGGAGTGTTCTCTTAAGCTGCTGACTGCCACTACCTCGAGGCCAGAGTGTTTGCCAATACAGGGCACTCTAGCCATGCTTAGTTTAGCAGAGTCTAATCTAAGTCTTGGTTTTGCCAATACAGTGGGCACTCTAGCCATGCTTAGTTTAGCAGAGTCTAACCTGAGTCTTTGTTTAGCCAAAAGCTGGGCACTCTAGCTGGGTAGCTTAGTTTAGCAGTAGAGTCTACCCTAAGTCTTTGTTTTGCTACAATACTGGGCACTCTAGCCATGCTTAGTTTTTAGCAGAGTCAGCAACTTGTTTTTTGCTCTACAGTTTTGGATTCTCTAGCTAAGCTGAGTTTAGTTGAGTCAAACTGAGTTTTTGTCAAGCTGAGTCTTAACTTTGTTCTTGTCTTTTGCCTCTCGGCAGGAAGTCATCCTGCAAACTGGATTTGTTCCGACCTTCTTCTTCTGGAAGGATCATATGAGCTTCTAACTGAGCTGGGATCCCAAACTGGAAGTTTGGAACCATTTTCCCCGAGAGGTCGTTTGAGCTTCACACCGAGCAAAGTTTTTATCTGCACCGACGCCCATTCAAGTACCGCAAGAAAATCTGAGTGGTAGTCAGCTTCTCCCTTCATCTAGAAACAACCGCAGTCTGAGTAAACCCTGTCCGCCCAACACCAAACAAGACAATCACTGGAACCTTCCCTCACAGACTGGATTCCATAAAGGACACCTTTTCCTTGAAAAGTGAGTCTGCAACCTACTCCTCCAATTCAAACCAAATATTCTAATTTCCCACTGAGCCTGAACTAACCCAAGTGTCTTCCCTTCACCTTTCAGTTCCAGTTGAGCATTGTTCTGAGCAGCACTGGACTCGTATCATTCTACTCTGAGCAGCACTGGTTTCATCACCATACTCTAATAAGCCTGTTAAACTTTTCCCTGGTCTCTCTGTTTGGTCTTCTGCATTTTGGAGTCAAACCTTTAGATATGATCATGACAATAGTCCAGCCTTGAAGTAACAAATCCATGGACTAGTTTCTCAGCATCACCCCTGGACAGGAGAGTCTATTTTTTGCAATATTCCATAGATGAAAAAAGGAAATTCTAGAAACATCTTTGGTATGGGATTTAATCAATTTAATCACATCTAGATTAAGTGAGTGATGTCGGGATTTGATGTTCAATGGTCATCCAGGGATGGATGCCACATTAATGTTGGGATTTATATTTTCTGATACTTTAAGATTTGTATTGCCATCCCCGGTAGGCGTGGTAAATGTCTTATTTAATCAGATATTATTTGGGCTGTTATATATTGTTTATGAACACAAGCCCTACTAGCTGTGTTTTAGAACAATAGACAAGAGAGCGATTCCAGCACTTATCATGGTCAAACAGTTAATTCTGCACATATATGGAAGAGTTCAAAATATAAGAGTTTATTAACAAAAATCCTTCAGCTCCAAGTCAAACATATTTTAGTTTAAAACTCTTAACTAAAACTAGTGAAACTCAACTAAACTAATGGTTTGAATTACACACAGAGGACAAAATAGTGGACGCCTCCCTGGAGAGGTGTTCCGGCACGCCCCACGTGGCCCCCGAAGACCCAGGACACACTGGAGAGACTATGTTTCTCGGCTGGCCTGGGAACGCCTTTGGGGTTCCTCCTGAAGAGCGGCTAGAAGAAGTGGCTGGGGAGAGGGAAGTCTGGGCCTCCCTTCTTAGAGCTGCTGCCCCCACGACCCGACCCCAGATAAGCCGGAGGAAGATGGATGGATGGATGGATGGATGGATGGATGGATGGATGGATGGATGGATGGATGGATGGATGGATGGATGGATGGATGGATGGATGGATGGATGGATGGATGGATGGATGGATGGATGGATGGATGGATGGATGGACAAAATAGTCAGAGATCTTACTCAAGTAAGAATAGCGATACTTTACAAGAAAATTAATTAAGTAAAAAATTACAACACAGTAAACCTAATTCTAAAAGTCTTTTTTTTTTTCAATTTGTAACTTAATTAAATGTAACTGTGTAAATGTAACCAATTACTACCCCCCTCTGGTTGTTGCCATGTTCTATTAATAAAATGGCAGAAAATCAATTGATTTCAATTTGAGGTTGGGAGGAGTATGAATATAAAAAAATAATACTTCACAATGCACGTCAAAAGAAGCAGTAATCTTTTCCTGCTCAATAGGAGTTTCTTCTTGATCTGGTGAAGTTATCAGATTGTTGCTTACTTGTTATTGTAAGATAATAAATTATCTAAAGTCTCTCACACAACCTGCTTTAAAAGGAAAAATAAAAGGCCTTAATCTGACAAACAAGTTCTATGATAAACATTTGTGATAAAGCAACATAACTGTACATCAATCCCTTTTTAAATGTTTACAACACTCAAGATGTTCTTTATAATTTGACATGCCATACATTATACAAAAAATGTCTGATTAGCTCTTAAACAGATCTCAAGGCACAAGCTGTTAACTGCACTGACTAGATGAAGTCAGTCAGCTGTAACCCACAGTATGTTACAGTTTGAAAGCATCCACATCTATGACTATAAACTGAGGCATTTAAAAAAAAAAGATTTATAGGCTTTAACAGACTCCTATTGCAGAGCGCATGTTGACTATATGAAGATGATTTTGATGGGTTATTTTTTTGTTATATATATTTAGAAAAGAAGCAGTCTGTAGTTTTTCATATTAGCACGTTTCAGTTCACCAATTACGTTTTAGACATTGAAATATCTTCCATTGGAGGTTTTAATACAGCTGTGTTGTAGGAACCAGATTCAGCACTTCATCCCCAGTACATGAAAAGCCACGGTGCAGTGGGACTGGAAGTCATTGCAAATTACTTTGACAGCAGCACCTTGATACTCATTGGGCATTGGTAACTCAGCAATCTCCTTATCTATCATTTCCCAGTGTTCCTCCATGTTCCAAGCAGAATGCATGCACAGAGGGCAGCGGTAGCTACCTGGATAGCTGTTATTGCAGAGCAGCCAGCTTCACATGAAGAGTTGGAAGGTCGTATTACAACTCACTTTCTTTGATGTGGGTTATTATTACTCACAGGAGGTTATCCTTATATCTGGGATGAAAGCAAACATCAGAGGAGCAGTGCAAAGAACATGCATGCCAGGAGGAAAATCCAGCACATTATAGCAGTTTTTTGCCCCACTGGTATCTGCAGGCTTCCTGCAGGCATGCTTTAATGCTGCCTCAGCTAAGATTGCTCCTAATGAATGGTGCCTGATGGTTGGCTTTAGGGAGATTCCTGATGGAAGTGGTTGATGTAACTCCTTGGTTTAGCTATGTTCGTCTGCTGCTTTAGCCCGGTCTGGTACTCTGCCTGTGGACTTTTCGCAGTGGGAGGCTTGGACCCAGGAGGCTCTCTTGGCAACCTTGGCAAAGTGGTAGGCTTCAATCCATTTTGGAAAACATATCTACATGACCAAGCAACATTTCTTTCCTTCAAATGAAGTTAGTTCAATAAAATCCAACATAAGAATCCATCATTAGAATAAAAAATGAACTGTTTTTGTGGCTCCTGGCCCATCATTTTCTGTCTTTCTAGAAATATTGTGACATGCACAAATTAGGCAATATTCACAAAACTTTGTTGCCGTTTGAGAAAAATTAACAGTGAACCAATTTTTATGAACAGCAGTTCACAGGTTTGGGTAGACAGCTAGGTCAATAGTTAGGCCTAATAAATCAGCCAAGAAGGAATAGTGGAGAATAGGCTGCCCCTCAGATTTAACAAGAAGGAGCCCCCAAAAAAACTAGACTGAGATAGTAAGAATGACTAATCTGAAGTATTTAATGATAGCAACATTGTGTTCATTTTTATATAATTATTATAATTTCTATATGATTATATAAACCCTTATATAAATCTCCACCTTTAACACATGCTTTCTCATGTGAAAAGCATTTCAGATCCAGGGAAATTTTAAAAGGGGCCCTTATTTCTGTCATGATATTATCTAAAGATCTGACCCCACATGCAGAAAACCAAACAGAGACCAGGGCCAAGGTTTAACACGGTTTATTGAGTTGGTAGAGAAGAGTCCAGTAAAGAGCCTCTGAAGAACCTTAGGCAAACTGGGACTGGAAAAAGTGAAGGGGAAGATTCTGCCGGTTAGATTCAGGCTCAGTGGGAAATTGTGTTTTGATTGAAAAAGGGAATAAGATCCTGTTAGAACTCACGTTTCCAGAAAAAAAAAATGTCTTTCTTTGAATCCAGTCGGTGTGGGTTGTTCCAGTAATAGACTTGTTTGGTGGGAGGGCTGACAGGGTTTAACCAGGCTTGAGGTGCTTTCCTTGAGGAATGGAGGAGCTGACTGCCATAGATTTCCTGAGCTACTTCAACAGTTTCTTGTGGAGATGAATCCCCTGCCTGCATAGAGAAGCCCAAACAATCCTTGGGGAAAAGTTGATCCAAACCACTAGTTTGGATCACTCCAGCAGCTCAGTTTGAAGCTCATGATAATCGCTTCCAGGGGGAGAAGATCCAAAAGATCCGAGTTTGCAGGATAACGCGTCCTGCCGAGAGTCAAAGACAAAAAGCAGCAAGATTAAGACTCAGGTGAAGAAAACTCAGTTTGACTCAGCAAAACTCAGCTTGGCTAGAGTACCCAAAACTGGCAAAACACTCTGGCGTCCGAGGTGAGTGGTAGTCAGCAGCTTAAGAGTCCTCCAGTAATAGAGGCAACCATCATCCCAGGTGTGTGAGGAGGCGAACCAGAACCAGGCGCCACCTCAAGTGTTGGATTGAAAAACAAACAAAAAACACAACCCACATGTATTATGAAATTTAGGCAGGATCGGGATGAGTCGGCAATAAAGCTGAACACATTAACTGTTTCTGCTAGAATTAAAATGTGTTGTTTTATTCCGCCACATAAAACAGCAAAGCAAGCACATCAGACCAAGGCACGGTGCTGAATAGAAATTATATTGTCTCAGTACAATTTAAATTGTCCCCCTACCGTGACACAAGGATCAGAGGGCCGGCCGATCCTGGCAGGGCAGCAACCCGCGCAGCTAGGCGTCCATACGCAACCCTAGCAGACTCTGCCAGTGCCAACCGCCATCCATCATTTATGCCAAACTTCAAAAGGAAAATCTTTCACCCCAATCCAGGAAAAAGTGACCGCTCCCTCTCAACGCCTAGGATAGCGCTTCATTATTGCAAACAAAAATAAAGCAGACTTAAACATCTAGTTCAGAACTACATAACTGAGCAGAAACCAAAAACATTATTACATCATGGTCAGAGCATGGGACCGAGAGCTCGTGAGTACAAAAACAAATGATATCATGCTCTCAAGGAAACAGAAACTTAGATAATGAGAGTGCCTAGCTAATAAGAGGCAGGCATGCTGGAAGCTGTTTCAAGCGAGGGGGGCTGATGGCCGGGTTGGAAAATACATGACGTCATTGTGTTGAGGGCTGTGGCTGACGTTTTTAACATAATATTGTAGGCCTACATTTTGTCGCCAAAAACTGCTATTTAAAATGCATCGGAACAAAAGCATGAACATTTTTAAACTTTATTTCTTCTCTTTTAAAATCATTCAAAACAAAAACAACAGCTCCCAATCAACAGGATCAGGAATACTTGAATAAAACATGGCCTAAATATAGCCTAAACTGAGCATTGAACATCTTGAAAGATCCATTCGACTATGGATATGGGGAATGATTTCAATATACTGAAACAAAAACACACACACAAAAAAACAAATTTACTAATTTTCATATTTTATCACTAAATAGCTTAATACAGACATAATATTTAGTGATATGCAGCCTTATTCTAGCGTGCAGACTTCTTCAGCCCACAGGACCAAGACAGAATAGGCACATAAATAGCGCTAAATCTTGTTGACAGTATAAGGGAATTAAAACCATTTTTTACCCTTGAAATAGCCAAGATACGTTTCTTCTTTTGCCTATTACTAGCCAAGCCATGAATGTGAGGTGGTGGAAGCTTCCGCAGGAGGTAACTGTTTTTGCTGAAATATTAAAATAATGAATCATTAGTTTATATCTTATACACATACACAGCCCATCATTTTAATCCCATATCAAAACATTCCGGCATAGAAATTCCGTAAATATCCACTGGACTTGGTTTTCAAGATTTGGCGTTTAAGCCGCCTCTCCAGGAAAGCCTCCAAGATCGCGATAAATTGAGTTTTGCGGTCTTATATAGATAACGCGCTTATCGCTTGGAAACACGCGACTGCATGTTTCCAGCGCATGCACAAGCGCTAAGTTCATTAAGACCTCACTTACCTGACTCAGACTTATTGAAATGAGAAAGTCTTACCATGGAGAGGTATCGCCTTGAAATATGAAACCAAGTCCAGTGGATATTTTCCCAATTTTACGAATGACTATGACCTGGATGACTGAGAACCTTCATCAGCATATCAAACACAGTCTTTTAAGAAATAAATACATAAATAATTTCATGTTTTAGGTACAATATTATGTTACTCCACAGCCCCCACCATGGGGGGCTGATGCTATGACGAGGGAGGCTGTGGCCCCCGCAGCACCCCCCTTCCCATGCCACTGATAAGAGGGCTTCATTTGTGATACAAAACTTGTATGATTGTCAAAGAACATAAAATATAAAACCCAAATATATCACCACATAAACTGGATTCCTAAAATTTTGACTTCCTCAGGTGTTGCTTACTGAATACAAACTTATGAAATTAATGATTTTTAGGTATGACAAGGTGGAGTACGAAAGGGGTCAGATTAGAATTGCCAACAGTGTCTTAAGAAATGCTGGAATAGCAGTGTATTAACCATCACAAACACGCTAAAAATGTGACAGCTCTATATTACAGCATTCAATTTTGGCAAGAAAGGGTAACCATTGCAGATTTTTACTGAAACTGTTGGAGCAATAAAAAAATCTACACAGTCCCCCTACTCATCCACAATGTGTGTTCAAACAGACAGAGTGGATTGGGAAAGCCAGAGTGGGAGCTGTTTCTCTTATAACATATCCGTTTGTTTGTGCTGTTCTTTTTACATCTCTTTGCAGGTGATGAAGCAGACAAGATGTTTTATTATTGTATCCCTTTTATCTCCTTTTTGTTTCATCTTTTCTCGTTTTTTTCTGTTTTCCTTTCCTGTTCTACTTTCCTATTGCAGTGTCCATATAATCTGTAATACTCCCTGCATGAATTCTAACATAGCTATTTATATCCATAAATCAAAGGGAACACTGTGGCATTAGCCATACTGCTTTAGTTGTGAAAGCAAGACCTGTTGGGCTATTTCTTGCATTATTCCCATAGCCACATTGCCAGACAGGACACTTTAAAAAAACAACAACAAAAAAAAAATGTGTGCATGAAATACAAGTAAGTAATGCCGTTTGTTTAAGGGAGTATTTCAGTTTGCCTTTAGTTTAAACTGCATATATTAATAACAAACATCTTGTTTCTAAGTAAATACATGGCACGAGAAAGCAAACCACATTATTTAGCTTTAAGTCATTGTTGCAGCGAACGCCCCCTTTTGTTTACATCAGCTGTTTAAGCGTGAGTGCGCAGCTTACCTGCGGGCAATCAATCAGTCAATCAAAAGGTGAGACAAACTTCCCAGTTTAGGCAAAGGATCGCAGCATGAAAATAAAAAGCCCCCGTTTACTCGGTCAGTGGAAGAAGCTGTGCAGATTGACAGAGCATGAGATTGGCTCCAGCTTAGGTTCTTTCTTTGCTCCAGCTCGGGTGAGGGCAACGATAAATGCCTTCTTCTGGATGTGCATCAGGTTTTCCCTGGCTTCCACAGCAACGTCTTTTGCACCAATATTCTATTGTTGTTGTCGTTCTAGAAAACCATACACAAATTTTTTCACTACCCTTGTTGTGCTTTCGGACTACCTCTTTTCACTTCTCTCTGCTGTAGCATTTCTCCATGGGGATTTCATCTTCACAGAGACAAACTTTCACTTTAAACTGGAAGAATGGAGTCAATTATGCGTTTCTGGGACCTACCCGCCACCCAGCCAGAGAACAATACCTCCTTAATGAACCACTCTTAACAATCATAGACAGGTTACAAGTATTACAGGAGACAATCCCCCCCAACGGCAGGTAAGGCAATCCCCCTTTAACGACCCACCCTCAGAATCATAGACAGGCTTCAGATACATTTCCAGGGCAACGATGGAACCAATCTACCCATTCATTGGTTACCATTTGCATGTATGCGTTCCAAGCGCATACAAGACTTTGTCTATATAAGATCTCAAACTCACTGTGGATCAATTTGCAATTTGAATTGAGAGAAAGCTTCTTGGAGAGGTGCCGAAACGTCTTCAAATCTTGGAAACCAAGTTACAGAAAACCAAGTTACCAAGTTACAGAAACCAGAGTTACAGAATGACCTGATGACCTGGATGACTGGAGAACCTTCATCAGCAAAGCTACCAAAGACGTATTGGGCAGAGGCTGTAGCAACAGCCGAATTAGTGCATGAACAGATGCTATGCCCACATCATTTCTGTTAAAGAAAACAGACCCCATACCAGAGATGGTGTGCTCCGAAAGCAAAACATTAGTCACATGAGAGTTTTTGGCTGTGTGGCATATGCACATGTTCCAGAAGTGGAGAGGAGAAAGCTGAACAAGAAGGCAGTGGAACTTCGGTTCATGGGATATGCAAACAATGCCAAGGGCTATTGTCTGTTCGATGAGGAGAAAAGGATTCTGATTCGCCGGGATGTCATCTTTAATGAGACAGACTTTGACTGGAAACAGGAAGTGGAAGTGTCTTCTTCAGACAGTGATGCTGGCAGTGGTCCTGATGAGAGAGGAGCATGAGTCGATGATGACACACCAGTCAACGAAGCTCCGAGAAAATGGACCAGAGTCAGAAAGCCCCCAAAAAGGTATGGCTATGATGAAAATGCAGACATAGTGACTGTTGAACATTATGTCAATGTCTGTAGTGTAAATGAGCCAAGTACACTGAAGGAAGCAATGATGAGCCTGAATGCAAAAGAATGGAAGGAAGCAGCTGGTTTGGAGTATGAAGTAAGTCCCTGCTTGAAAATGAAACTTGGGACTTAGTGGAGTTGCCAAAAGACAGAAGGTCAATAGGTCTGAGGTGGGTGTTCAAAGTCAAGCACCATAGTGATGGAGAGGTGGAGAGATACAAGTGTAGACTTGTTGCCAAGGGTTACTCACAGAGGTATAGCCTTGACTATGATGAAACCTTCTCACCAGTTGTACAATTCAACTTAATTCGTACATTGCTATCCTTGGCTGTTCAGAATAACATGCATGTACACCAGATGGATGTTGTTACAGCATTTCTAAATGGACATCTACAGGAGGAAATCTACATGGAGCAACCAGGCGGATATGTCAAACCAAGCCAAGAGCACTTGGTGTTCAAGCTGAAGAAGTCAAACTATGGCCTTAAGCAGTCACCTTGCTGCTCGAGTAAGACTTTCACAGAGTTCATGAAAGATCTTGGATTCAACCAGAGCACATCAGACCCCTTTGTGTTTGTGAAAGCTCGACAGGAGCTAGAGATATTAGCTGTTTATGTCGATGATCTGATTCTGATCACACAGTGTCACTGCAGAGCATGAGTTAGTTGAAAGTTGCTCTGAAAAATAAATACAAGATTAAAGACATGGGTGAGTTGTCTTACATACTGGGCATCTCAGTGATTCAAGACAAGATAAACAACTGTGTGTACCTTTACCAAAAACATTACATTGAAGTCATTCTTCAGAAATATGGGATGGATAAATCCAATTCAATCACAACTCCAGCTGATGCAAATGTGAAGTTACAGAAAAATGATGTCAGTAAACCATTGAACCAAGGTACCTACCAGTCAATTGTGGGAAGTCTGCTGTACGCAGCAATAGCCACCAGACCAGATGTTAGAGTAATAATTATAAAATTATTGTGTGGACATATGGAACATTGAAAGAAAGAAGATGCTACAATTCTATCCTGTGATTCAACCAGAAGGGCCATAATCTTTTATGACCTCCAGTAGGTCATGAGGCAGAATCACACGTTTGTGTGACTTCCATCCAGACAGATGGTCAATTCACACTATCTTATTACCTGCATCCTCCCAGATAATCATTACTGGGTCTTCTGTTTAAGGCCCGCCCTATGATGTTGTAAACTGTTAATAAAAGGCTTTGCTATGAAGGGATCTGTGTGAGAAGGTGCTGGTTTCTGAGCCAGCAGCTTTTCTCCGCTTCTGCAGAGGCTGACGTCAAATCCCTGTGTTTGTGTTTGATCATTTTTTCCTCTTAATCTTTTAAACTCACATTTCTCTGGATTTAAACCCAACATTTTTGGTGCTGAAACTCCAGGAGTCAAGATCCAATTGTCCAGGACCGTGCGGGACCAAGGCCAAGAAACTGTCGACAGCCATCCACCCTTTGCGGACGGAGCCAATAGGTTGGTCCAGCCCTGCCCTGGACATCCTGGTGACAACGACTCAAGCTGAGGACTGATCTACACGACAAAGGGTAGGCCTAAAGCTTTTGATCAAAAGTTGGTCTGGGACCATGTGAAAGCTATAACTAGTTGTAGTCGGTAGAATATTTGACAAACAGGGTTTGTTGTGATAGATCTGGGATCGGGTATTCTATGCGTTTGGGTCTGGGACCCTCTGTGTGAAAGCTATAACTAGTTGTAGTCGCTAGAATATTTGACAAACAGGGTTTGTTGTGAGAGATCTGGGATCGGTATTCTGTGCGTTTGGGTCTGGGACCCTCTGTGTGAAAGCTATGACTAGTTGTAGTCACTAGAATATTTGACAAACAGGGTTTGTTGTGAGAGATCTGGGATCGGAGTTCTGTGCGCTTTTGGGTCTGGGACCCTCTGTGTTCCTTTAAGATAAGAACACAGCTAAGTAAGGTTTGCAGCTGCCGCAGCAGTGCGAAGGCCTGGAGTTGGAGACTCCAAAGTGTACGCAAATGTTTTTTGTCTATGTTGGTTAAAATAAAAAATATATTAGGCCTTAGAATAGGTGTGTGACTGTGTGAAAGTGTGTGAGGAAACAATCGAACCTTTCAGGTTCTGTTGTTTCATACTAAAACAGCAGGAGTTAATACAGTACAACTCTTGTGGACGCAGAGGCAAGAATTTATCACCTGAAAAGGTAGAAGCAGAAATTACAACAACAGTGTTTGGGTGCTGTCCTGTTGACTAAATATCCAGTACATAGAATAACCTAGGTGTTTGTACTGGACTAAAATTCTTTAAAATGGGAAAAGGTCAGTGTATATGTGTATAGGTGTTAGTGTATATGAGAGCGTTCTAATAGTGTATATGAGAAGCGTTCTAATAGTGTATATGAGAGCTTTCTAATAGTGTATATGAGAGCGTTCTAATAGTGTATATGAGAGCTTTCCTAAGAGCGTTCTAATAGTGTATATGAGAGTGTTCTAATAGTGTATATGAGAGCTTTCTAATAGTGTATATGAGAGCGTTCTAATAGTGTATATGAGAGTGTTCTAATAGTGTTTATGAGGAAGCGTTCTGATGGTGTATATGAGAGTGTTCTAATAGTGTATGTGAGAGGTGTTCTAATAGTGTATATGAGAGCATTCTAGTAGTGTGTATAAGAGCGTTCTAATAGTAGTATATATAGGAAGCGTTCTATGTAGTGTATGTGAGAGCGTTCTAATATGGTGTATATGAGGGCTTTCTAATAATAATGTATGAAGGCGTTCTAGTTAGTGTTTATGAGAGCGTTCTAATAGCAGGTATATGAGGGAGTGTTCTAATAGTGTATATGAGAGCTATCCTAATAGTGTGTATGAGAGCTTTCTAATGGTGTATATATGAGAGCGTTCTAATATGGTGTATATGAGAGCATTCTAGTGGTGTATATGAGAGCTTTCTAGTAGCGTGTAGCATACAAGAGCGTTCCTAATAGTGTTGTATATGAGAGCGTTCTACCAGCAGTGTTTTATATGAGAGCTTTCTAGCAAAAGTAAGTATATATGAGAGCATTCTAATGAAAGGTGTTTGCTAAGAGCATTCTAATAGGTGTGTGTATGAGAAGCGTTCTAGTCCCGGGTAACATGCTGAGAGCTTTTCTAATGAGTGTGTGTATGAGGAAGGCGTTCTAATTAGTGTTGCATATGAGGCTTTCTGTAATTGTATATGGGGAGCATACTAGTAGTGTATATGAGAGCTTTCATGGTGTATATGAGAGCGTTCTAATACTGTATATGAGAGCGTTTTCTAATGAAGTGTTTATGAGAACGTTCCTAATAGTGTGTATGAGAGAGAGCGTTCTAATAGTGTTTATGAGAGCTTTCTAATAAGTGTATATGAGAGGCGTTCTAGCCAGGTATATGTAAGAGCATTCTAATACTGTATATGAGAGCTTTTTAATAGTGTATGAGAACTTTCTAGTAGTGTGTATGAGGAAACTTTCTAATATGTAATTATTGTATATGAGAGCGTTCTAATATATAGTGTTTATGAGGAAACTTTCTAATAGTGTGTATATGAGAGCGTTCTAATAATTGTATATGAGAGCTTTTTAATAGTGTATATGAAAGCTTTCTAGTAGGTATTAATGAAAGGTGAAACTTTTCACCAGTTCATATGAACATTTCTCACTACTTTGTATGAGGGAGCTTTTAAGTAGATTATATAAAAGAGGTAAATGTTTTCACTATTTTATGTGAAAGCTTTTTACTAGTGTTTGTGTGAGGTTTTCAGTATATTATATGGAAGAGTGTAATTTAGATAACTTTTGCAAAAGGTATACGTGAAAAGCTTTGCGTACGGCTGCTCTCATCAGTTGGGGCGGGGTTCACTGGATAAGCTGCAGGGATGTAGACTCCGTCAGTTACTTGTGAAGCTTAAGCGAGGGGAACTACAATGAGCTACAAAGTAACCAGCCTGGCAAAGTTCAGTCTGAGCTTAGAAGAACGAAGTCAGGAGGGCGGCTGAGTTCGCAGCTATAAACTGAGCCAGTACCAGAGATCCAGGAGGGAAGAGGAGCACCGATCAGCTGCAGCCAGAACACACAGAGAAAACAAGGGATCCAGGAGGGAATATGCAACCCGTGGTCAGAAGATAGGTCCAAGGTCGTAACAGGTGAAATCCAGGTAAGTCCAGAAATACAGAACAGGCAAAACAGTGCAGAAAAGGGGTGGCCAAAATTCAGAAGTCCAGGGGCAGAAAAAGTTCAGGATCAGGCAGAACAATCACATACAGAGAAACAGTAGAATTAGACTTGCTGGCAAAAAATGTTTACTGCTATGCAGCAGTAAACATTTTTTCCAGACTAGCCTTACTGTAGGCCTGTAGAACACCATTTTCTCACCAGTTTTGTAGCATTTTGCTTCAAAATGTGCAGCTCTGCATAAACCAGGGAGCCAGCTTTCTACTTTTAAAGTTCTTCTTTTTCAAAGGGGCTATATTGCTCAAGGCAATACACAGAGAACCGGCAACCCCATCAACAAAATCATCAACTTGTAAAGGGGAATAAACTAAACTTTTTCTCTCTGCAGGAGAGAGAAAGTGAAGCAGGTTCTTTAAAATTTATAACTGCTTTATCTAACAATAAATAATATTAAGGACATTTACGGTATATATCTGTTAATTTATTATCTTTGTTCCATGTGCTGTTCAGCATTATTGCCAAATAATGTAAATCTGAAAACTGTACTAAACACATTTGCTATGCCAAGAGAGGCTTGATGGGTAAAAACCCTCCCTTGACTATAAAATGTTGCATTATTTATTGATCTGTGCTTCAAACCAGTGATGTAAGGTAGTATGCCGCTACATGTAGCGAAGTTGGTTAGTTTGGACGCATTACAGTAGTTGACCGTGAAGGCCGCTGTTTTATTTATCTTCCTAATCCTGTAGTGACGCTATTGTTTTTATCAAGTATGCACGCAGGCCCACAAACGCTACAAAATCCAGGGCAAAACTAAGTAATGAAAACCAGGTTTTCTATTTTGAAACAACAATCAGAGTTATTCGTTGGACATTCACGCATGAGCCCCAATCTCAGACAGTCTTAGTATGTAAAGCTGTGAGGAGAACAACAGCTCTGCTGGATGGACTGTATGGAGGAACACAACCAGAGGAACCGGGACTCAGTGTGGATATGGATGGGGGGAATCAGCTGGTTCTACCTGTAACATCAGCTACCTGTATAAACATTACAGGTGATCTCTTGTTCCAATGTGAGTTTAATTCACCACATGCTTTCCATCTAAACCAAAGGGTGGCAGCACTGTTACTCGGAAGATAAGTATCCAAACTAATTTTCCATTCTAATTGTTAGATTTTAAAGGAACTAACTTTTGTTTGTCTGGCTAAGAAAAATCCTTTTTATACTAATATTCTAAGTCAAAAGATATTAATTGATAATAACAATTGACAATTGAGAA
Source organism: Cyprinodon brontotheroides (assembly GCA_018398635.1). Classification (NCBI taxonomy): domain Eukaryota; kingdom Metazoa; phylum Chordata; class Actinopteri; order Cyprinodontiformes; family Cyprinodontidae; genus Cyprinodon; species Cyprinodon brontotheroides. The sequence goes on from JAGKQL010001138.1 coordinate 26,589, forward strand.
AATACAGGCCTTTTTTGGTAGGAATAAGGAGGAACTGGGGATACCCTGAACAGATTTGGGGGGCGGAGCCTTTTCTAAGCAACAGCTTCTCCAGCACTGTCATGCTTAAACATAACATGTATCAGGGAAAGTAATGATACCTCCACTGCCTCTTTCCATGAGAAAAAAAAATGTGTAAATCTTAACTCATTTTACTCTATGGAAATCTTTGCATGTCCACCTCACACCAGATTTAGACTCCTAACTGGCTTTAGATCTGCTAGACAGGTACGTTTTTTTTTTAAATACCAGGGAATTTTTTCATTACCATTTCACAGCTGTTTGTCATGATCTTGGCGTTAATGACTGGTCTGATTACCTATTCCATTCACCTGTCTAGCTTTTCCCAGTTCTCATTGCTGTTCATCTGATCCACCTTCAGCCTCTATTGGAACCAGTAATTAAACCAGTCATCAATGCCAGATTATTCAAACCCTTGGTGATAGTCTTCTAGTGAGTAATAGTGTTTTCTGATTGCCTGATCCTGACCCGTTCTGCCTCTGGATCTCTGAGCCTGCCTATCCCCTTTCTGATCTGTTTGCCCGAGTGTATACAAAACCAAATTTCATTTTGTACAGCTGTGATGATATTTATATTTTTTAAAGAGCAGCAGTGATCAAATGTAGACATCGGGAGAAAAAAAAAAGGTGCAAAAACAAAGCATTGATACGGTCAGTTTGATGCAGAGACTGAGACATTTTTTTTTCCAACTTTCAGCTGTCTGATGGTGGTGGGGAAAAAGCTGTTTTGGAATCTGCTCTTGTTTTGCTCTACCAAAACCAACCACTGAAGCTTTTCAACTCAAAATGTTAGAAATAGGGCTGAGTTCCGGGCTTTATTAAGTGGACCTAAACAAAGCCTCGTTTTGACTTAGAAAACATGCAAGTTGATCCACAAGGCCAGGTCCGCCAAAACAAGGCTTTGTTTAAGTAAAAAATTCTTCAAACTTGGAAACGAAGTCCACTGGAGAGTTGTTTTTTTTGCATTTTTGGAATGAATATGACCTGGATGACTGAAAATCTTCACCAGTATTTTGGATCGAACAAGTTGTATTATTTAAAAAACAATGACAGCATTAATTGAAACTACTTATTTACTCAGTAGTTAATAACTATCCTTCATGACACCCAACAGCCGCTTACTTCATTAGTGTGCCAGCTTGTGACAGCTGCATGCTAGTGATAGTGCCACTACTTTCCAAACGCCGGCAGTTCCAGTATTAGATCCAGCTGCCACCCAAAGTGCCACTACCACAAATTGAGCTTGACCCTGCTGAATTACTTTTAGTCAAAATCTTTGCGCGGTTATGGTTGTACACATATTTTCTTCATAATTTTATACTGTAAACTATATTTTCTTCAAAGGGAAGATAGTGATATTCTACCTATTTCATCCCCTCCTTAAAAGCCTCCTATGCTGTGCAGCAGTGTTGCTGATTCAGACACATGACCTATTTAGTGTTGAGCACTGGAGAACACTCCCATTGAATGACAGCTCCCTCTAATAAACAAAGGGAAGTTGACTTTTAACAACACTTTATTTACAAAATTCAAAACATATAAACAATTGATGTAAAACTCTTAAAAAACACTATTATGGTAAAAATAAGGGGAAGTTACATTATAACCTGATTATAATCTGATTGTATAATTGCTGCTTATGGGTTAATCTTACTGCTACTAGATAGAGCATGACTCTCATTCCTGTCTACAGAGGCTGTTATGGTTGAAAACATCTAAAGTGACTCAGACTCAGAAAAGTAATCCTGACTTTGTTTCAAAGCTGTGGTTCTCAGCCTTGTTCCAGCTACAATAAAAATATAAACAGTTATTTTTCTCCTTCTCCAAAAGTTGTTCCTGATGAGCAACAAATGATGAGGCTCCAATCCCAGCTGGTTTCCTGTCAGCTGCTCAGTCACTCATGGATCAAAGTCAAATAAATACTGAGAAGAGTGTTCTTCCTCTCTGGTGGGGAGGCTGGTGGTAGATTCTCCTAGAATAAAATCAAGACACTCAAAAAGATTCTCTTTGGATCCTTCACCAAGCTAATGGGCAAAGAGCAGATTTATTTTTCCGTTCCAAGGTCACCAAAACACAGTCATGTACATCTTTAATGACACAACACTTTTCTAAAGCGCATTACCAAAATGGGTAAGCAAAAAAATATGTGATTTAAAAAATAATGCTTTGCCTTCAATAAATATGAAACTAATGTAGAAAAGACAAAACAAACAAAAATCCTTCATCAAATGTAATCCTGATTGTCCTTCATATTTCTCTGTAATACTTCAAATGAGGCCTTTATTGCACCTGAGCCAAAAGTGTCCTTAGGGATCTGATCATGTGCTCAGAGCCACAGAGATAAAAACATTAATGACCATTTTACTCAGAAGCCCATCAGAGGCAGCCTGTAGATTGATGGGCAGCTTAGAGCTCTTCATCTTTGGACATATTGAAGAAATAAATGACTAGTTAACAGGGTTACCAAGAATCAATGCAGCTATCAGCTAGCTAAAACAATCACTGAACAGACATTTTCTAAAACCGTACAGATAAAATCCCTCAGTATAGAACCAGATCTTTTACTCAAATGTCAGAACATGACTGA
>JAGKQL010001139.1:0-22741 GCA_018398635.1 Cyprinodon brontotheroides
CTTAGCTTCAATTTTAAGTCGTCAAGAAGAGAATTATAGACGACATAATTGGCGAGCCAGCTGCAGGAGGAAAGCAAAAAGGGGACGTCGGACGATCTGCAGGCACCAGCTGGAGAGGCGTGGAACCCCAAGGGCCCATAATTCACCATTTGAAGGTGAGTCAATTCGTTATAATTTTCTAAATTAGTGGGGAACCAGCCTCCGGCTACTGCTTGTGGGTGTCAGGCGTCACAAAGCTCTCCTAAAAGAACCTAGTTTTCCAAATTTAATAAAGTAATTTCCAAATTTGATAAGAATTTATATAAGAGTATATAAAGGCAGATTAAGCTGAGGAAGGGTCCAGGTATGTATGTATGAATGTATGTTTTAAGTGTTATTAATGTTTGTGTTAAACTGTTCTGTGTTTGAATTATTTTGTAAATAAGTTAAGCTTAACACGGGTTGTTCTGAGCGGATGATTGGTAAAGGGACAGATTGGTCAAAGCGTTTGACATAGTCTGTGGAAGCCATAAATCCGGAACCAATAGTGTACGCGTGTTACGTGAGGGTATCGGTGACTAAGGTAGTCAGGGTGCTCCACGAGACGGCTTAAGTAGTATTAAGGTATTGGAATAAAGGTATTGAGAGGCTAAGCGATAGCCAGGCTAAGGGATAGCCAGAATATTACCGGTTAAGCGATAATCGGAGAATAGTACCGCTCGACCATCCGGAGGACGTCTATGCATTTCCAGTTATCTGGGTGCAGCCGGGGCAGCAGGGAAAAACGTATATGCCACTGTAGGAAACATGTGAGGAAAAGAAAAGAAGAAGTGCACTGTAAATATATATAATCATTTGTCTTGTGTGTCTGTGTTAGTGTGTAGAGTGAAAGAGTTGAGTAACTGAGGGGAAGTAAGGGGTGGGTGATATTAATAAATAAAGATTATAATATAGATAAAGCTTAAAGATATAATAATAAATTAATAGAAGTAATTAGTACAGAATATAGTTAAAAGGAATAACCTGAAAATTAATAAGGATTGGAAAACAAAATTGATAACTGAAAAAAACACAAGAGTTATGAGAATGAAATAAATTAACAAAATTCCTAAATAAGATTGGAAGAAATTGTAAGCTTTATAAGATAAAGATATTATAAGTATATATTATTACAAACTATAGTCTACATAAAGTAAAATATATAAGGTATAAAATTAGTGAAAGTGCAAAATAACATTACAAATTTGTTTTATTAAAGATTTTATCTCAAAATTGAAAAGATCTAAATTTAGGAAGTAAATTAACTAGAAAGAAACTAAAAGAAAATAAACACGATCTGTATTGAAGAGAGCAGAACCAGTTAAGATAAAAATTAACTGAGGATTACAAAGACTGGTGAATAAGCACGGACCTGACGGTTGAGTGACTGCTAGTAGCCATGGGAATCAATATGAGCAAACAACAGTCTGACGGGCTGACGCCAGCCAAATTGGTAATATTGACACACCCATCCAATAAACGCAAAATTCAAAAATGCATGACCAAATGGCATAAGATGACATCTGGGAAAAATCGTTGGCCTAAAGAAGGCAGCTTTGATCCTTCATGCTGTGATGAAGTTGAAGAAAGATTGAGAAATAAAGATAAAAAACGGGACCGAATGCTTTTGCATAAAAAACAGAGGCATGCTGAACAGAGAGACATCCTGCAATATTTCAAAGTAGAACACCAAAAGAGCCCAACAGCCCCTGAGTACATTGATCATAAGCCACCACCTTATCACCCTAGCGCAGCAGGTCAGTACCCAGTTGTGATAGAGTCAGGTAGAAAGGGAAAGATTACAGGACAACTTAAATTAGTTTTAGAAGAAGAGGAAGAAACAGAAAAAGAAATGAGTAGCACACAGCAGGGAGAGTATGATTACAGCGGTGACTATGACGGATGGGATAAAACCCCAGAAGTAAGGAGAAAATCTACCCTTAGCCGTTCCCTACCCCCAGTACGTCGCAGACATTCACCATACCCAAGAGGCCCCACATGCTGCTCAGAGCCCAGGACCAAGTCAACATACAAAGGCCACACAGATCCCAAGATAGAGTTATTTTTGGAAGAAACTGAATCACTGGCAGAAAAGATAAACCAGGACTTGGCAGAACTAACGGAAACATTTGTACGACTCAAGGAGCAAGAGTTGGAAGAGAAAGCACAAAATAGACGATTAAAAAATTTAAAAGAGACAATAGAAAAACAAAAAGAGAAGAAAAGACGAGATGAAGAATTGGAAAAATTGAAGAGAATGGAAGCGGAGCAGCTTATAATAGAGGCCAAAACTGATTACCCAGACCTGCCAAGCCCACGGACTTTGTCTCTGATCGAAGAGGCAGGAAGGAGAGGGGGAAAAGACATGGAATATGAGGAAGAGGGAGGTGATGTGTCCGAATGGGAGGACATTGAAGGCTCAGACATACTGCCAACTACAAACCCATTCCATGAGGGGTTCAAGGAGGAAAGCAGGCCAGCAGCAAAAGAAAGGAAGCCACTCACAGCTGAGTGTGACGTGGGGCTACAAATAGTAAAAAGCGGCCCTAGCCCAATGGTGACCAGGTCCAAAACGCGACAGCAGAAGACAGAACAAGATCAAGGAGGGACCTATATGGCTCCCTTGCTGTCTAAAGGACCTCATGAAGACAGATACGTGCCATGGTCATTTATGGACATGATAACACTGGCTGGAAGGCTGACCCCATTGGCAGATGGTGCTGACAGATGGATAGAAAAGCTGGAAGAAATCACTGGAGGCATCAATCTGGCAGCTGGAGACATCAAGGCGCTGCTAATTAAAACAGCAGGACACTCAGCAGCCAGAGAGGTGTTTGACGAAGCCCAGCTTCCAAGGGTCATGACCTCACACCAGTATGACAAGATACCATTCAACCAAATAAGACCCAAGGTGTGGGCAGCCTTAAGGAACAAATACCCCACCTGCAGTGATCCAACTAAGCTGAGACAAGAATGCCTAAAGGATGATGAAAGCCCCGCCCAGTTTCTGCACAGGTTCCAACAGAAATGGAAAACAGAGACTGGAAGTGATGGGAATGAACTGAAAACATCTGGCCCTCTATTCAGAACCTACATCAGAGAGGCCATGCCCAAAGAAGTACAAGCCAAACTGGACGGAGTTGTGGGGCTCATGAAGATGGACTGGCCTCTGTTCTCTGAGCATGTTATTCACTATGTAAACATGCATCGGGCCGAGAAACGGGCCTTTGAGGACCAAAGCAAGATGCTGGCCACCAAGTTAACCCAGCTGCAGATTGGGGAATTGTCCAAAGCAAAGAAAGAGAAAGAGAAGCCCAAGCATCAAGCTGCACTGACTGTGGTGGCCACACCCCCAACCGAGGGAGCACCAACAGGGGAGGCAGTGGTACAAGCACCAGTAGTGTCTCCTGTTATTCCTCCACCCACACAGCAGATGCAGTATCCAGCAGCGCCACCTGTGGGAGGTGCCCTGCCACAGCAGACCCAACCTCAACCAGTCCCTCCTATTCATGTGCATCTAAACCAAGGAGGAGGTCCCCAACAAGCAACGTTCGGAAGGGGACGAGGGGGGCCACCCATGCGGGGAAGATGGAGGGGCCCACAAGGAGCCCCAAGAAGGCCCCCTCAAGGCCAATACCAGCAGATGCCACAGGCAGGTCCAGACATGGGACAACAGCGAGTGAGAATGCAATGCTGGGGATGTGGACAAGTTGGACACATGCAAAGAGACTGCCCCACTAACCCATGGATGGGACCCCAGCCCCCTACTGCTGGACCAGCCACCTATGGAACAGGACAAGACACGTACTGGCTATAGGGGTGCCCAGAGAAACCTGATGGAGAGGCCATTCTACCTGTATTAACCCAACGTCCACAAACAGAACCCACCATTGATGTCACAATATATGACAGCCATCATCGCTTCATGATTGATACAGGAGCGGCCTACTCCTGTATAGGAAAAAGTGGAATTGGCCTGCCTCTCTCAGCATCAAAGATTCGAACAGTAGGTTTCTCTGGGAAGACCCAAATAATACCCATGACTGAGCCAGTTCCCATGATCATAGGTGAAAAGACTGTGTATGCACCACTACTTTACTCAGAAGATACGCCCATAAATCTGCTGGGTAGAGATGTGCTGTGCCAGCTCAATGCAAAAATTAAATGTACCCCTAATGGAATTTCTTTTGAAGCAACAGACAAGAATGAAGCCTACATGATGCCAATGGGCCTGCAAATGACCCCCCAGATAACAAGCCATGAGCCAGAAGACCAAGTATTTTGGCTGAAACTCACATCACCAACCTCCTTCCTCCAACTGGAGTGGGAAACATGGAGACCCCTGATAATGAATCACTACGAGAAATCTAAAGAACCTTTTCTTCCTCTCCATTGTACCATGTTTTATGACAAAGGCAAAACACATGAAGACTACGAGAAAAGCTGGGATGAAGACATAAACAACAAAACAACTGTCATCCAGTATGCTGACATAGTGGTTGGACCACAAGGAGCTGCAGCTGTTGTCACATTTCCTGATAAAGATGTAGCAGAATGGTTCCAGGTTACCAACTCAGCACCACATGTCACATTACTGATTGCAGACAAATATGAGTCACATGATCTGGGACCCATGGTTCAAGAAATCTTGCAAGTTACCGAATGGATCAGGACACAGCCATGGGACTAAATCAGCATATCAAAAGATGGACTTTCTTCAGAATCTCCTTCTTTCAATCTGAGGAAGTAATTGCAGAACACATTAGAAATCTCCTGGGAAAAGACATGCTGGCAGTGGCTGCAGAACATGAATTTATTAGAACAAGTCCAAGAGCTGGACTGGTCTAAAAGTAAGACAGATGTAGGATTAGTAAAATCAGCAGACCCCAGTTCAAATTCACTCAGCTAAACCAAATGCTAAATTGCCCTTCCAAAGTTCAGTATGAACTTAAACGAGAGGCAGTAGAAGGAATACAGCCTATCATTACAGGATTAGAAACATTGGCTTCCTCTTAAACCAACAGTATAGCCCCTGTAACACCCCAATTTTTCCCATCAGAAAGCCCAACAGTAATGACTATAGATTAGTCTTATGATCTAAGATTGATTAATGCTATTGTAGCAGAAGAAATACCAGTAGTACCAGACCCACACACACTACTGAGTAACATGCAGGTTTTACTAGTGGTTCCGTGATAGAATTTCTAAATCTTCAGTAGAATGGGAGGCAGATCTTTTAGTCATCAGGCTGCTCTCCTGTGGAACCAACTACCATATTTTTAGTCTGTGAGGCAGAGGGTTTTGTACACTCACCATCAATTTTCAATCGTGCTCTGGCTTTAAAACTTAAATCACCTTGACATAGCATCTACAATGTTTATGATGTTGATGATATTCTGATTTGTTCTGTTTCTAAAGAGCTAGTCTCTAGAGTTACTGCATTACAGTGCTTGGAGCTGCTTTGGCAGAAGGAGGACACAAGGTAAGTAAACAAAAATTGCAATTCTCTCTCTGCAAACAGTGGAGTATCTCGGCAGGCAACTTAGTGGGGTTCAGATCTGTATTGCACTGCTCTCAACTGGAAGCCATAACTCAAAGTGCTTTTGAAACCTGGACTGTTGGTCTGTTTGGCTGTGGTCTTTCCTTGGCATGGCAGAGTTACAGCAGAGCGTGGGTGTGTGATTATGCCATCAAACCGGCTCCACTTAGAGCATGATTGGAGCCGCAGGCCAAGGACACCAGTCGGCTCAATTACAATGGACAGATGAGGCAGAGGGTGCGTTCCAGCTGCTGAAACAAGATCTCTGGAAACTGCTCCTGGCTCTGGCCAATCCAGATTATGGCTTGCTGTGTGTTTCCATGGGTGGCTGGCTGCGACAAGGGTATGCATGTGCAGTATCTGATGCAAGACACCCCAACAGGTAAACAGCCAATTTCGAAGATGGCAGCACAAAATTAGACCTGGTGCTCGAGGAAGGTTTCTGCCTCCCTGCTACCAGGGTTTGGCAGCAGCAGCCTATTTGCCTACAAAAAGGCCTGAGTTATTACTATGGGCCACCCTGTTATTCTGTACACAATCACATCAATTACATGCACTGTTTTTCCTTAGACAGAAAACTTTGTGATCAACCCAAGCTCGTATGAACAGGTTGAACTGTAAGTTCTGCTTTCAGGACCTGACATAACAATACAACGTTGTACCACCATATAACCCAGCCACAAGAATGGGAATTGGTCATGGACCACAGGGAGCACAAGCTGTTGTCAACATTTCCTGATAAAGATGTAGCAGAATGGTTCCAGGTAGGACAACTCAGCATCACATGTCACATTACTAGATTGCAGAGGTGAGAATGAGTCACATGATCTAACCCCGATGGGACCTTTAGCCAAGGTACAATCAATGAATGCCTAGATACAACCTTGCTCTGCCCAGTTGGCAGAGATAAAAGCATTAACAGTTTTGCAAGATGTATATTCACAAGCTGATGAAGTAATTGCAGAACACATTAAAGTTCCTGGGAAAAGACAAATGGCAGTGGCGGCAGAACATGAATCCCTATTAGAACAAGTCCCAGAGCAGCTTATGGTCTAAAAGTAAGACTGATGTAGGATTAGTAAAATCAGCAGACCCCATCAAATTCACCATTAAACCAAATGCTAAATTGCCCTTCCAGCAGACAGTACCCACTTAAACGAGAGGCAGTAGAAGGAATACAGCCTATCATTACAGGATTAGAAACAGCAGGAGTTCTTAAACCAACAGTAAGCCCCTGTAACACCCCAATTTTTCCCATCAGAAAGCCCAACAGTAATGACTATAGATTATGTCCATGATCTAAGATTGATTAATGCTATTGTAGCAGAAGAAATACCAGTAGTACCCGACCCACACACACTACTGAGTAATATAGCTCCAGGTACACCAAATGGTTTACTGTGATTGATCTGTGTTCAGCATTCTTCAGTGTACCGGTCCATCCAGATTCCCAGTATTTGTTTGCATTTACGTACAAAGGCCAACAATATACATATTCGCGATTACCACAGGGTTTCGTACACTCACCATCAATTTTCAATCGTGTACTGGCAAATGACTTAAATCACCTTGATATACCATCTACAATGTTGATGTATGTTGATGATATTCTGATTTGTTCTGTTTCTAAAGAGCAGTGTGAGAGAGACTCCATTACAGTGTTGACTGCTTTGGCAGAAGGAGGACACAAAGTAAGTAAACAAAAATTGCAATTCTGCCAGCAAACAGTGGAGTATCTCGGCAGGCAACTCAGTGGGGACAAGAGGTGTATTGCACCGTCCCAACTGGAAGCCATAACTCAAATGCCCAAACCTCAGACTGTTGGTCACATGTTGTCTTTCCTTGGCATGGCAGGTTACAGCAGACCGTGGGTGTGTGATTATGCCATCAAAACGGCTCCACTGAGAGCAATGATTAAAGCCGCAGGTCAAGGACACCAGTCGGCTCAATTACAATGGACAGATGAGGCAGAGGGTGCGTTCCAGCTGCTGAAACAAGATCTCCAAACTGCTCCTGCTCTGGCCAATCCAGATTATGGCAAACCATTTCATCTCTATGTGGCTGAGCGACAAGGGTATGCATGTGCAGTATTGATGCAAGACACCCCAACAGGTAAACAGCCAATTTCTTATTACAGCACAAAATTAGATGGTGTCGAAGAAGGTCTGCCTCCCTGCTACCAGGGTTTGGCAGCAGCAGCCTTCGCCTACAAAAAGGCCTCAGTTATTACTATGGGCCACCCTGTTATTCTGTACACATCACATCAATTACATGCACTGCTCACCAGCCCACGCTTTGTGATAACCCAAGCTCGTCGAACAGGTTATGAAGTTCTACTTTCAGGACCTGATTTAACAGTCCAACGTTGTACCACCATTAACCCAGCCACAAGAATGGTATTGCCCACTGAAGGTGAGCCCCATGATTGTCTCCAGGAGACGGACACCTTCATGAAGGTAAGGGAGGACTTATACAATCATCCAATCCCATCTGATCTGACGCTGTTCGTAGACGGATCATGCGTCAGAGGTGAGACAGGGAATAGAGCTGGATATGGAATAGTCCAACTTAACCCCGATGGGACCTTTACCAGGGTACAATCAATGAGCCTAGATCAACCTTGCTCTGCCCAGTTGGCAGAGATAAAAGCATTAACAGCTGCATGTAAATTGGCTACTGGTAAAAGAGTGACAATCTATACTGACAGTGCTTATGGGTACGGGGTATGCCATATAAACGCTAGCATCTGGAAACAACGAGGGTTTGTTAGAACAGATGGCACCCCAGTGACACATGGGCAAGCTGTAGTGGAGTTAATAAAAGCTATGCAACTTCCATCTGCGTTAGCTATTGTAAAATGTGCTGCTCATCAAACAGCAAAAACACCTATTGCCATTGGAAATAACTTAGCAGATGAGGCAGCTAAAGAAGCCACAGGTTCAGCAGTGCAGGGACCAATGGTTCATGTAGCTGAGTGTGAACCCATTACTAATTTGGCCTCCTTAATAGAAGCCCAAAATAACGTATCTGAAGCAGAGAAACGCCTATGGGTACAAAGGGGGGCGGCTCGGTTAACACACCCCCACGATGGATTGTGGCGTAGTTCTCGAGGACATTTTGTACTACCTTTGTCCTTATTACCGACAGCCATTAAAATAATGCATGGACCTGATCATTGTTCACGAGCCCAAGTTGTTCAAAAGTTACAGGCAGTCTGGTGGTCACCTTATATGACACCTATGGTAGACAGAGAACTGGCCTTATGTCCACATTGCCCTAAGTACAATGTGCGTAAAATGTTTACTCAACCCTTAGCACATATCCCTATGCCAGACGGTCCGTTCCGCCATCTGATGATGGATTACGTAGACATGATAACTCGGGTTCAGGGAAAGAGGTACATGTTGGTGGTTGTTTGTAGGTTTAGCAGATGGGTAGAAGCATGTCCCACTGCTCATAATGACCACAAAGCAGCAGCACGGTTTTTGTGTAAAGAAGTTTTTCCCAGATTTGGCATGCCTGACACAATATCATCTGATAACGGACCACATTTTGTTTCACAGGTGATCCAGCAAATGTTTAAACTGTTGTGCATAAAACAAAAGTTTGGTTGTGTGTATCATCCCCAGTCACAGGGATCCGTGGAACGAGCTAACGGGATCCTGAAATCGAAGATTGCTAAGATAATAGCTGACAGCAACAACCGTTTGACTTGGGTGGACGCCTTGCCTGTTGCATTAATGGCAATGCGTTCTCAAACTAACCGCATAACCCATCTTACTCCTCATGAAATGCTTACAGGTCGACCAATGCCTCTCCCACAGGTTCGAGGACCCCAGCTGGCAGAGATTTCCCTAGCACAGCTTGAGCGTGAAATGGGGGACTACCTCAGGTCCTTAACCCGCATTCACAGGCTTATATTTCAACAGGTGAAAGCAGCTCACAGCCGAGACGAGACACACATTCCAGTGGACGTCAGGGACGTTCAAGTGGGTGACAGTGTGTTCATACGAGTCTTTAGACGTCAGTGGAACGAGCCTCGTAGGGAAGGCCCCTTTAAAGTTGTGCTTACCACTCCCACTGCCCTGAAAGTTGAAGGTAAGCCCTTCTGGTTTCATAAAAACCACTGCACCAGGCATCGGCCTCCAGACCCACCTGGACTCGATCCAGGACCGACGGGCTCTGCGCATGCTGACAGGGCAGCAACAAGTCTCCCTCCGCAGCACCCCTCTACTAGCTCACAAACTTTAGATGTTGCACCGGTGTCGGGCACTGATGCATCCCCACTCCCCTCAACGTCAGGCGTCCAAAGACGTTCGGCCCGCTTGGCAGCTCGCCAATCGCCAGGGTCAGGGGACTCTGAGGATGACAGTGTTCATTCTTATGCTTCCCATCCACCTTCTGATTCTGGTGGCAATGATGATGATCCTTCTGCCACTGAGACTTCTTCTGGGTCTCACCCAGATCCATCCGTCGCTCAGGCACTGGACGAACTTCTTTCTTCTGGCCCATCAGATGCTGGTGGAGTCCTGTCCCCTTCACATCCCTCACCTGCACCTTTCCCTCTCATCCCCTCCCTTTCCCCTTCCTCCTCCGAAGCAAGTGGGCCGCCGATCCACTCGGTCCCGCCCACCCCATCGCCGTCTGGGCATCTCCCGTATGCGCCTTCTTCAGACTTTGATTAACTTTCTTGTTGTGTTAACCCTTTGTGGGTTAACAAGGGGGGATCTTATGAAAATTAATACTAACAGTGCACACACACATTTAATGCGTCACACACAAACATGTGCACTAGCAATGGTAACACTAGCTACTAACCAAGGGGTAATCAATAATAATGATGGAGAAAATTTATCACTAATGCATGTGCAAATCAAAGGATATGATTATGTAATGTCTGAAGAAATTTTAGGTAACTCAATGGGGAAACATTGGCTTGGAGTTCCACAAAGCATGGACTGCCGTGAGGATGGGATGGTGATCATTGAGGTAAGATGCAAAATGAACATATGCCAAAACACATTAACAGAGCAGGTAATGACGGTAGGGAAAGCGCATAGAATGGTAAAATTGGTAAACAAAAGGCAGAAAAGAGATCTAGACAAATTAAAGACTGCACACTGGGAAACCAATATGTTCCAACAATGGATTCAGTACTCTGTCCAGGCAATGTTCAAAGCCAAAAAGCGCCCTAAAGATGATTGTATAGCCTGCTATAATGCTAAAAAATTACCAGCCCTTCAGATTATTCCCGGAAGTAAAATAGGCGACTGCCCAGATGTAACGGAGTGCTTTGCCCACTGTGCCATGCAGATGGCCGGAGGTCTTGCATCATTATCAAAAGACCACACGATATGCCCCAGAGCGCTGAACTCCTCAATAAATGATGTAATGAGCACTTTCTCTCTTCCACCAGTAGTACAAAAACCGGCTGAACTGATTTTTCCGTTTTGTATAGCCCGAGGGAAAGAACTGGAAACAGTGACTAATAGATCCTCTAGACAGATGTGGACAACGGATAGACTGGTTACATGTAGTAATAGGACATGGTACCCACCAACAGCAGAAGGGAACCTCACCTACCACATTAAGTTTTGTCAAACGAGTCCCAATGCCACCATACGCTGTGAACAAGTAGTACCAGATGGGGGACATGTCATCTATGAGTTCCAACCTTCAAGTGTATCTCAGTATCGAATACTGAGCCTGGCGAGGGGATCTGTCCCCTTAGGTGACATTTTTTGGATGTGCCATAATGAGACACAAATGTTGGCCACATTACCCCCTCAGTGGGAAGGCATCTGTGCACCAGTAATGCTGACAGGACAACTCAAGTTAATAGTAAATAACCTAATAAGTACAAATGTAACATCTAATGAGATACCCAACCGCGCTAAAAGAAGTACTCCCCCTAAACATGAGTGGAAGAGATCAGATGAGGTATATATTTCTTGGGATCAGATCCCATATGGAGTACCTGAAGAACAGGTTGCCATAGGGAGTGATTGGATAGAAAGCGGAAGAGTGGCTGGTGCGGTACCAATTTGGGGAACTATTGCCAATGCGCAGTACATAGCTCGAAATAGTAGATGGGTGAATCTCCTATGGTATAATCAACAAAGATTTATAAACTTTACAATAAACGGCCTGGATTTGGTAAAGGAACAATTGCATGCAACTTCACTAATGGTTCTACAACATAGGTTCGTGCTAGAATCCCGCATGGCTGGAGACCAAGGAATATGTGATTATATAGGGGAAGATTGTTGTACTTTAATCCCCATGCACACAGATGTAAATGGTAGCCTCACAGGAGTCCTACAGGAAATGAAACGAATGAGGGATGAACATGTGCTGCAGTCTAATTGGAACACTCAGCTGAAGGGATTCTGGGATTGGTTTCACAAGCTTGGAAGGGGAAAATATCTTGAGGCAGCAGGAATGATTCTAGGGGCAGTAATACTGATTATATTGATAGTTGTGTGTTGCATCATACCCCTTGTTCGGGGACTGGTCTCAAGACTTGTTGTAAGTGTAACTGGTCAGTTCCCAGTTGTAGAGATACAATTGGACCAAGAGATATAAAACATAACCATGATCACCTTCCACCCTCACCAGGTACGTGCATTTCTTTAATAACAACAGTGTATATATATAAATATTTTGCATAACAATGACTTATATACTTACTCACGTAGATATAGCAACTTGCATGCTGAATAATCCATAGATATAAGAGATAATATGCCTTCAGATGATGCCTAAATTTGCCATACTATGTCCCCACAGGTAGATTATTGAACATGGCAGAGGCTAGTTATGATGAATATGAAGAAAACCAAATGAATTTACGAGCTGCACTGGCGTCGTTAGGCCCATCACTAGGGGTAGGATGCCCATATCTTCCTCCCAGGCACCTACTAGATCCTGCAGAGGGGCCAAGCAGTGCACCTTCGGGTTGGAGCAAACCTATGATGACACCCAGCAGGCAGCCTGAGGATCAACCGATGATGACACCCAGCAGGCAGCCTGATGATCAACCACCATTACCTACTGGGAAGCCACTGTCCATCTCGTCATCACCGGGGAACCTCAGTATCGATTTCGGCCCAACCAGCACCCCTGCCAGTCCTGAGAATCCCGAGGATCGACGACCACCGTCACCCCACCAATATAATTATCCGCCACCACCCATTCCAGGCGTACTGGCTATGTTCATGGTCATAGCAGATGACATAAAGCTTGATCTTGCCGAAGCTCATCATGTTGCAAAGTTCTTGGCTCATCCGCTGGAGTCCTATGATACCAACGCTGACCTTAAGCCTGAAATCACCTCTATGACCACAGCAGTTTATGCCCAATTCATGAAGGGTCTGGCGCACCCCGAGCCACGTCGGTCCTTTGAACGGATGCGCCGCACCATGTACAAACGCAAAGTAAAGGCTGGGAATCGGCAGCTGACCCGAGACAATCTGGAACTGAGGCAGCAACTTCGGGATGCACAGCAGACCATTATCAACCTACAAGAGCAGGTGGTGCAACTTCGAGATGCACAGCAGACCATTATCAACCTACAAGAGCAGGTGATGCAGCTGACCGCTGATCTGCAGCATATGGCTCCCTATACCCAGGGGGGCCCGAACGGAGGGCAGAATTATGGACAGAATTATGGAGGCTATTATTATTATTAATATATCAACTTCAACGCCATAACTGGATATAAGGACAATGCTGATTATTGATGATTATGCATACCTATGTTAAAAATATTGGTAGGATTGTATACTTTATGTGACAGTACAATTACTGTGCAGGAGAGTGCCACATGGTTACTCCTATGTTGGTTGTAATGACGGTCCTTTGACCACTAGAAGATGTGTTTGCCTGGCATAGTCCGGGCCTGATGAAGCTTTTTGTTTGTGTTTGTGTATGTATGGGTGTGAAAGACCACCAATGTAGGGGATAAATGCAGTGACCTCGTAACACAAGATGCTGCTTGGGCATTGGTATTTGCCTCTGCTGAGAAAACAGAATTAGAAAATCTTGCTACAAAAAAGTAAGCAACGAGGACGGGTCCTCTTAAGGGAGCCAAGAGGGGGATCCCTCTTTGTTTTTGTATATTCTGTTTTCTGCATTTTATTAGTTTAATATTTACTCAGACACCACCACATCTTATATTACTCACTTCTACTATATGGTGTGTGTTTAATCTCACGTTTGGTTTAGTGTGCACAATATATATATATGATTAGCTCCTTCATTTTCTACTCACCCCCATGCTGAACAAAAATCTGAGTACTTTTTGATATCTCAAATGCATCTGGAGATCTGGGAGGCTTTTGCTGTCTGCTGATTCAAATTGGAGGTCTATGGTGCCATAGACAGAAAGGTCCACAAACCATCAAAACGTTTCAATATTCCTCCATACTGCTCTCGGTCCAATGTAATCCAAGTGTCCTGCAGTGGGTAGTATCCAGAATTTACTCGAAACGAAGTCATTTAGAACGTGCTTTTTAGAGCCTAAACAGTAGTGTATAGGATTTCCTAATAAGCGCCCCCTATCGCGCATTCACGATTCTACGGAAGCAAGCAGAGACCAAAACCAGCGCGATTCAGCTCCTCCTCGGCAAAGAACTCATGCTCTTCCTCAACACTGAAGTCCTCAGACATTTTTTTTTTTTCTTTAGTTGTTTCTTTCTTTGCACAGGTAAACAACAGCAAGGCACATTTCTTCTTCTAAGCCAGCATTATCGGCAGACCAGGTCGCTGAATGCGCGACTTTCTTCCGGTTTGGTCTGCGCAAGCTTCTCAGGAACGCGCAGTGGAGCCGCCAGCATGGCCTTTAGGAAACATATCTATACACTACCGTTTATGCCCTAAAAACATGCTCCTAAACGACCCCCCCATCTGCTTCGAAAATAAATTCTAGATGCTACCCACCTCAGGACACTTGGATTTCATACTGGATCTATGAGTAGTGGAGGAATATTTGACACACGCTTTGTGACTCTTCCTTTTATGGACCCTCTTCTGTCTCGGCTTCATGGACCTCCATATTATTTCTCCTGCTCGCCGCAGACAGCTGGAAGGCTCCCAGATCTCTACATGATATTTGAGATATCATCAAAAAAAGTACTCCAGAGTGTCATTTCAGCATGGAGGTGAGTAGAGTAGAAAATGAAGCTAATCATGCGCTTGGGTGTACTATCTCCTTTTAAGGTTGTTTAGATTAGTTATCACCTGCATAATCACATAATTGATCCTTTTTAGGATCAAAGGGGGGTAATGTTGTGTATTAATCTGCACTAATCATAAGATAAAATAAAGTTAATGTTTTATAAGTTTAAAGTTGTTTTCCCAAATACTGTTATAAAAGCAATTTGAGGCCAGAGAGGAGAAAAGCAGAGCAATGAGTGTGTGTAACTGTTGCTGCCTGGCCCCAAGAGGATCTTGAAGTCTGCAGGAAAACGCAAGGTTGAGGCCCCTTAG
Organism: Cyprinodon brontotheroides; assembly: GCA_018398635.1. Lineage (NCBI taxonomy): Eukaryota > Metazoa > Chordata > Actinopteri > Cyprinodontiformes > Cyprinodontidae > Cyprinodon > Cyprinodon brontotheroides. Next base: position 15,047 of record JAGKQL010001139.1, read on the forward strand.
TGATAAGAAAGCACACTCATTAAAAATGAAATATTTGACATCTCAAGGTTGCCCAGCTCAGCAAAATTTGGCCATACAAAAAGAGTTGTTATTTTCAAGGCACACGGAGCGGTAATGGTCCCAGAAAGGGTGATGCTTTGACTAAGACACGAGGGGGGAGCAGTAGGCCAGACTGACATGGCTTGAAGCAAGGGAAAGATGTGTTCTGACATGTTTGTGACTAAACCGTCATAAGTTTCTGATTTGAATGCACCAGATGTTTTCATGGCCTGAGAGATTGCTCTCACAAGAATGAGATGTGTCTATGAATGTCACCGTGTTTTGCAGATAAATATCAATGTGACCTTTACCAAAGACTGAAATATGTTCTGAAGGGGGTTTTCCACCGATAAGAAATGTATAAAAGGGAGCTGTGCTTCACCATTTGTTCAGCTTCGGCTCACCGGTGACCAGCTCAGTGTGAATGTGTTGTGTTTAGCAATAAACACACTGGACCCGGACTCAGCTGCCCCTGCCTGAATTTTTTGATCTTTGTTTGAGACTTTTTCTGCTTTTTAAGAACTTTGAATTTTTTATAAAACTTAGCTTCAATTTTAAGTCATCAAGAAGAGAATTATAGATGACACTACCATGTGTAATAGGTATATATTTTTTCTCTTTTTAACAAGATCCGCTTTTTTTTCTCACATTTTAAAAGCTCTAATTTTTTTCCCCCCATCTATTTCAAGATTTCGATATCGAGGATTTTCATCTGTCAGACCTTGATTTGGGTAAGACTTTTATTTATAAAGAATATTAAAAACGGGATGGAAAAATAACAATTATTTTACTAAACTTTTTATTTATTTATTTTTTTTTATCCAGAAACCATCACAGCGACCAAACAACGCTCAAATATTCAGACACAGAGAGAATTTATTCCGCAACCAAACAGTTTTCCCCAAAATAATAGCAATCCAGCGGTTTATTTAGGAGAGCAAAACGGGCGCCTACCTCTACATCTTCACGGGCCTTCCAGCCGCAGGCTGTACAGGAAAACGCTGCAGCCTAGGCAAGCTCCAATCAGCTCCTCTACACAGCCCGCGGCTCCGAGTTCTGGCCGGTTCATCAACTCCACAACATCCGGACTGTCAGCCAGCCTGCTCCTACCTCCCACGCAGCGGCTAACCCCTCTACACACAGCCCCAGCTCCGTCTGGCCGGTTCATTATCCGCCTACGGCCTGTAAGCCAGCCTGCTACAGCGTCCCGTGCCACAGCGCATCCCCTGGGAGATCTCAACCCGTCAGCCAACAGGGTGCTCTGTCTTCCATCCGCTTGTCTCCTCAGCTGCAAGCTCTCTCACCTCACCAGAAAAAGTCGAGTACTGGACGCGAATGGAGAAAAAGAGACAGAAGGGGTAAGCTTAAAAAATATTTTATCTAAGCCGTTGTGATGTCGCACATATATAAAAATAATAATAACTTTTATTTTATTTTTATTTTTTATTTTTTTCTCACAGACACAACGGTCCATTCTGAATGAAAGATCTGATCAGCCAGCTTGTAGTTCAACACCACATTGAAGTGAAACGCACGTTGGTAAGAAAATAAAATAAACCTTAGTTTTAATATCATATAATCTTTATATATATATATATATATATATATATATATATATATATATATATATATTTTTTTTTTTTCTGTTAGACTCTCAGCCTCTCGCTACAAGGAATGCATTGAAACTCCGGCGTTCTTCAAAACGGAGAAAAGAAAGTAAATAGCCTTTTTAATTTAGTTAGTTTTTAGGATTTTTATATTTAAGTCGGTCTTACTAAAAGTGCGTTATTTTTTTTTTTCTCACAGACACATCCATTCTGAATGAAAGATCTGATCAGCCAGCTTGTAGTTCAACACCAACTGAAGCCAGTGGTAAGAAAAAATAAAATAAAATAATTCTTAGTTTGTATCATATCATATATATGTATTTTCTATTTTTTTTCTGTTAGACTCTCAGCCTCTCGCTACAAGGAATGCATTGAAAGTCCGGCGTTCTTCAAAATCAGAGAAAAGAAAGTAAATAGCCTTTTTATTTATACCGTAAATTCTCTTTTTTTTTTAAAGGCCTTTATTTCACTCAAGTGCATCGCAGTCCAGGCTTCCTTTATTGATAGAGGCCAGTATTAGAGACAGGCCTCTATTGCTATTTGAGCAAAACAGACTACCAGTGGAATGAATAAAATGAGATTTTGTGTCTATTTGAACCTATAAAACACTAGGTTCATTTATTATTGAAAATAAGTACAGTTACCATGTCTCTCTTGGTTTGAAGTAAAAAAAATAAAAATAAAAAATCCTCCAACCCTGTTTAATTGAAACCCGAGTCAGTTTCCTCCTCCCTCTTCATCACTCTCCCTTTATTCTCCTCATCACCTCGCTGCTCCTCCTGTTCTGCTGCGTGTCTGTTTCTTCCTCAAGCAAGACGACGGCAGCAGCAGGGCTTTGTTGGCTCAGCAGCGCCAGGGCTGTGGTACTGTATGTTACTTACTACTCACAAGTATAATGTTGAGGTATGCCCAGAAAAAAACGTTATATTAGCCCCGGCCTGTATTAGAGACCGCCATTATTTACCCTCCTCTGACAGCTGGTGACCGGCCATTATTAGAGACCCGGCCTTTATTGGAATACAGGCCAATATTAGAGAATTTACGGTAGTTAGTTTTTTTAGGATTTTTATTTTTAAGTCGGTCTTACTAAAGTGCGTTATTTTTTTTTTCTCACAGACACATCCATTCTGAATGAAAGATCTGATCAGCCAGCTTGTAGTTCAACACCAACTGAAGCCAGTGGTAAGAAAAAATAAAATAAAATAATTCTTAGTTTTAATATCATATAATCATATATATTTTTCTCTGTTAGACTCTCAGCCTCTCGCTACAAGGAAGGTATTGAAAGTCCGGCGTTCTTCAAAACAGAGAAAAGAAAGTAAATAGCCTTTTTAATTTAGTTAGTTGTTAGGATTTTTTATTTTTAAGTCGGTCTTAATAAAGTGCGTTATTTTTTTTTCCTCAGTAGGAAAACGAAGGAAACGTGCTCCGCTATCGCTTTGCAGCCGCTGGTCCAACACAATGCGCTAAGGGGGCTCTGTTCGAAAACCTAGGACGCATCCTTAGAAGACTCTGTTAGATTCGCTTCCATTACGCCATAGCGCCGGGCGCCGAAAGGTCCGGCCCGATTCCCAAGAGTCCTTCGGCATACCTTAAATAGCCTTTTTAATTTAGTTAGTTGTTAGGACAGGTCTGATGTAGGTCCTCGGTATTCTTGGTTATTCCAGGATTCATTGGCAGCAGACCAAGCAAGCTGTGACGCAGAGCAAAGTGCTGCGCCGCCGGTTTAACAGTGGTGAAAAATTGGATGTTCAGTTTAATATAATACAAGTTCCGTCTGATAGTTCCGCCTGAGATGGAAGTGAAAAATAGTTGTTTTAATGGTTATTGAGTCCGAATATGTGGCGTAGATGTTTGGTTTATCTAAAGTTTTTATTTTTTCTCTGTTACTCCAGTAAATGGGTAATGGCTGAGAAATTTAAGGACAGATTCTAATAGAATCTGCAGGTGGGGACTATAAATCTGATAGGATTTTTTATCTTTTTTATTGCTGTTTTGCACAATATGCTTAACTACGTATTTTTGTTGTTGAATATATATATATTTTGCAGATATATTTTGTATAAATACATTGCTTAGAATTTACTTATATCTTTCTACCCCCTTTTATAGAATAGAATAGAAAAATCCCTTTATTGTCCCACAATGGGCACATTCTGTTGAAGCAGAAAGATTATTGAAAAATGGTCACAGAAATGTGGACCTTGTGAAAATGTATAAGAATAAACATGATAGGGAAGAGTTAAAATATAAAACAATAAAATCCTTGTAAAAGTGTTTTTAACAATATGTAACTGGGGAATAAATAACCAATATGCAGCTATGGACATTTTTACAGTAATGGATATTGTATATATAAAATAGCAGCAACATCAGAGATGTGCAAAATGACAGCAGCAGGTTATTTAACTGACTATTCTATCATTACAGTTTTCTATCATTACATTTGATTTGATTTGTTCCTGCTCCCGTGGTTGGAACATTTATTCCATTCTGGATTCTTTGTGAGTGTAGTCTTTGTTCACTTCACAATAAAAATAAATAAATAAAACAGTTTTGAAAACTTCTGCATTCATTCTTTTCCCGCTTTGTGTGTCAACGCTCACGGTTAAGCTAAGCAACAGAGCATACAGCCAGCCGAAGGGTAGACCTGGTCGAATTCACAGCCTAAACTCTTCCGGTCTCCCTTATTTTCAAGGACTTCGAAGGATCCAGTCTAGGTAGACCGCGTCCTTGGAGGACACGCCGTCCTAGGTTTTCGAACAGAGCTGGGGACGCGGTCATCCAGGATATAGCGGAAGCAGGAAGTACTGTAGTCAGAGATATAGCGGAAGCAGGAAGTGGCGGTGAAGTTGTAGTCCAGGAAACCGGAAGCGGCGGAGAAGATCAGGAAACCGGAAGTGCTGTACTGCAAGATATAGCGGAAGCAGGAAGTGATGGAGAAGTTGTAGTCAGGAAACCGATAATGGCGGAGATAAACTGTAGTCCAGGATATACCAGAAGCAGGAAGTGGTGAAGAAGATCAAAAAATTGAAAATACGATTCAAGAAAGATCTGACCAGCCAACTTTTAGTTCAATACCCGAAGCCAATGGTAAAAACATAAAATAATAATAATAATATTAATTCTGAGTTTTAATATCATATAATCATATATTTATATATTTATATATATATATATTCACTCTCTTAGACTCACCCCTTCTCGCTATAACAAACAGACTGAGAAATGAAGGTAAATACTCTTTATTTATTTATTGAGTTTTATTTTTTTTTTAAAGTCAATCTTAGTAAATCGTTTTATTTATTTATTTATTTTTCCTCAGTAAGAAATTGAAACGGCGATCAGCATTCCTATCAGAGAAGAATCCAGACACCTGGCTTTCCACACATTGACAGCTGTGAGCGAGCTTCTGTCTGCAGCCGGCAACCAAGAAGAGGTTCCCGAGCGCATGGTTATTCAGGCATTGGCAGCTGTCGGCGAACTTCTGACTGCACCAGGCAACCAAGAAGACCCCGGCTTCCGTTTGTCCATCTTGGTGAATATGTGCTACATAATGAGGAACATTCTTGGATGAAAAAAGTCTAGTGAATAAACATGTCTGACCCGCATTTATCTCAGTCAAACACATCTCCGAATGTTTCTCCTTCTAGTGAAAATCAAAATGCAGCACAACCAGATTCTTTAGATGAATTTGTCTCTGAAGCAGTTTTACAGAATTTGCGAAATATTGCCGATGATATAAGCCCTTTAATTGATGCCGTTTTGCCTTTAAATCTGACCTCTCCCTTAGAAGATACAATTCTTTCTCACAGTCCGCCTCCGCAGCAAGAAAATCATCTAGAACACTTAATTAGCTTGGAGCAAGCTCTGAGCGAATTATCCAGACATTCTCCTTCTAGTGAAAATCTTTTACCGTTAAACCATCCCCTTCCTTCTCAAAATGTTATTCAATCCGGTGGTGGGGGAGGAGTACAAACCCTAAACAGAGAAAATTTTAACAATGTGGAAATTAGGGAACGGCTTTCACTAAATCAGAATGGTTCAGAGGGAGATTTAGCAAAAATATTCCTCAGCATGATGAATGTTTTATCCAATCTGGCTGAAAGAATAAGACTGCTCGCATCTAGAAATGATGTCATACAACTTGAACTAGTAACCGATGGTGGGTCTCGTCACACAACCTTTACTGTAAATGATAATGGGGAAAATATCATGGAGGAACTTGAAAATTTGATGGATACTTTGGTACAATCTAATTCGGAATTAACCGAAGAGGCAGGGGGGATTTACCATTAGGCAATACTAGGCAGTTGCCTAGGGCCCCAAGTTCCTGGGGGCCCCATAAAACTCTGTTTCCATGTATGGTTAATACAACTAATCCTTATTTGTGCACATTAATTATGTTTTTGATAAAAATCCTTTGGCTAAAATGCCATCAGAACGCTGATAGAGAGGAAAAAGGGACAAGAAGAGAGGGACAAAACTTAGAACAAATAATGGATGTCTATTCTATTAACATTTTCTCTATCTGTAGAATGGGTCTGTTTTATGGGTTTTTCTTCTCAGGGGCTCCCCTGCCTGTCTTTGCCTAGGGCCCCAAATTTCCTAAATCCGCCCTGCGAAGAGGATAATGTGGAATTCATTCTCCAGCTGATTCGGAATCCTCACGGGGGTGGCAGACTAAAACTTGAAAAAATTGTAGACTGTTGGGATCCTGAGGCTTGCCCACCAGAGGGCGCCGAGGATCCTCTTCTGTTTTATGTTTTCTGTTAGTGACTGGGGTTACTGTTGGGATCTGGAGACCCACCATCTGTCTCCAGCAGAGAGCGCTCTGGGTCACCTGGGCTGGAGCTCTCCAACACACCTGAAGCTCATCAGCCCATCAGGAGACCTTCCTATATAAGCAGCAGCCAGACCTTCCTTCAACGCCGTAGTGTTGACCAAGTTTGGTTAGCGAACCTGAGCCTCTGTTAATTTTAGAGAATCTTAGTTGGCTCTAGAGAGAAACTAGATTCTAACCTGCCTTTGTCTTCTTTGCTCACAGAAAACCCGACTGAAGCCTGAAGCTCTGGATGAGCTTTGCCTGGAAACCTGCCTGCCTGCCCAAAGAAGCCAAACCTGAAGATATCAGTCTGGATTCCTCCTATAGCTCTCAAGGAAGAGCTAGGAAACCAAGTCAAGGTCAGAAACCCACGAGCTCAGGATGAGCTTTGCCTGGAAACCTGCCTGCCTGCCCAAGGAAGCCAAACCAGAAGATATCAGTCTGGATTCCTCCTACAGCTCTCAAGGAAGAGCTAGGAAACCAAGTCAAGGTCAGAAACTCACAAGTCAGAAGCTAGACGCTGCTGCTGCTGCTGAGCTCCCTGCTGAATCCACAGTCTCTGGACCCAACCGGTTCCCCCCTTCTCAAAGGATCTGTCAGAACCTCTTCAAGGTACATTCTAAATTAACACACTCGACAAGCCATCTAAACTGCCTGGCTAATCAAACTATCCATCTCTGCAGATATCAGTGATTCCAGTCCCGGACCTGTACCAGAACCAGTTCATATTTCTCTGTGTGTTCCTTTAATAAACTGTTGAACTTTTACCCCTGACTCCGTGGTGTGTTCTGCATATGGGTTTAATCTGAAAGCCATCATGACATAGACCAAGAATTAATAAAAAGAAAGAGAAGACATTTAATTGTGATTAATGATGACGGCGATCAACTTTGCTTTGCAAAAAATTTAGCCTGTTTAGCATATCCGAATCTCTCCCTCACAGAGGTTTGTCATCAATCTAGAGCATGGCAAAGGCAGGCAGGACTTTATGATCAAACACCAGTTTCCTTTTCAGATGTCCAAACATTTGAAGAAATCTTAAACAGAAAGATTGTGATATATTATTGCTCAGTAAAGGAAAGCCCTCTTTCTAAATTTGAGACAAATTTTTCAGACAGATCAAGACCCCTTTTCTTGTTTCTATTCAACCAACATTATTACGGAATCAAATCCTTAACAGGTTTTCTGGGTGCCAAATACGTATGCGATTATTGCTTTTCCCCT
>JAGKQL010001140.1:0-24485 GCA_018398635.1 Cyprinodon brontotheroides
CAGTTGCTCCTTTTTTCTGAAACCATTTAATGCATCCTTCTATTCACATCGCCTCTCCTCTCATAGCAGTGGGTGCAGAGAAAGAAGAGCTTTGTTGGCTTAAAATTAGAGTTCTGATACGCTAAGCATTCAAGCTATAATACCTCTGGTCACTATTTCTATTAAAAGGGGAATTATGTAATTTTAGGGAGTCTTCCAATAATAGAATATAATTCAACTTTGTTGTCATTACATTGTCAGTGCTAGTATATTTGTTTAATAAATATGTATTTATGTAGATGTTTACAGAGACTATGTATGTATTCACTATAAATGAATACATACATAGGTAAACTAAAACAAAATCTCTATGAGCATGGAGACAAATTAGGAAAACTACTTGGCAAATTCGAAAAAGACAAAAGGAAAGGAGTATTGTTACAATAGAATCACCATCAGGAAACATTATAGATCCAATAAAGATAAATGAAGCTTTCAGAGACTGTTATAGTAATCTATATAGTCCAGCAATCTCTTCACAGGAGGAATTATGAACATTTCTAAAAAATCTTGATTTGCCCCAAATCTCAGCTGAAGCTTGAAGAATGGATAACTGTAGAAGAGATAGCATTAGCTATTGATTCAATAGCATCAGGAAAATCACCAGGACCGGATGATCTTCCCATAGATATTTATAAGAAATTTAAAGTAAAATTAACAAATCGCTTATTAGATATTTCAAAGGAGGCATCTGAATCTGGCATTCTTCCAACATCAATGAGAGGAGCAATAAATTACTACCAAAACCAGGAAAAAGTAATACAAAATGTGAAAACATGCACCAAATAAGTCTTAAGTCATAAAATTTTATGTAAACTTTTGGCACAGAGATTGGACGCAGTATTAGCTAATTTAATTGGAGATGACCAAAATAGTTTTGTACAACGTAGACAAGGATTTCATAATGTTAGAAGGCTTCTCAATATCCTTCATAACCAGCGGAATGCACCAGATTCTGCCATTTTATATCGGATACAGAGAAGGCATTTAACTTTATGACGTGGCCCTAAAATTCTCAGTAATGACCCAGTAGCTGAGGTAATTACAAACAATACAGTGTCAAAACCTTTCAATATATCACGGCGATGTCAGCAGGGATCGCCTCTCTCTCCTCTCCTCTTTGTAATTTCTATTGAACCCTTTGCCATTGCAGTTTGAAAACATGGATATTTTTGGAGTTAATGTTGGCCAGATGGAACACAAAATTGCTTCGTTTGCTGATGATGTTCTCCTTTTTCTTAAAAATCTTAAAAAGAGTCTATACCGGCTATTTTAGAGCTCATCGGAATATTTGGGAAGATATCAGAAGATAAAGTAAATCACTCAAAAAGCATGTTAATGTTACGAGACGATAACAATAGGGAACCTTTCCAGAACAACCCTACACATTTTCATTTAATCGACAGCTTTACATATCTGGGAATACAAGTTGTACCAAAACTAGGGAACATAGTGTCTGTAAATTCTGAACCATTATTAGAAAATATTTCTAACTCTATAGAGAGATGGACATTACTACCCATATCCTTAATTGGTCGCATAAATGTTTAAAAAATGAATATTATACCCAAATTACTGTACTTATTTCAGTATAATCCCTAACCACCACCAAAGCACCTTTTCATGAAACTTACTAAGTTATTCACCAACTTCATTTGGAACAATAGGCGTCCCAGGCTCCGCCTTTCACTTTTGTTCTTGCCATATGAAAGAGGGGGGGCTCCAGTGCCCTAATGTGCATTGGTATTATTGGGCGGCCCAGATCAAAAAAGAGCAGAAGAATGTTTTATTTTTCTACAGAAAGTCCCTCATCATGGGTTAATATGGAATCAGCAGAAGTCACACAGGGTCTGACCTTAAAAAGCTATGTATACTCAGCTAATCTCAAAATGTTCCAACCCAATTGTTCTTAATATGATTAATCTATGGCATGTGGTGAAGAAACATATTGGAATTCCTAAAAAATCTGTTAAAGATTTGGTATTTTGAGGAACTAGTCAATATAGTTAATATACCCAAAAAGCACTTCTTTAAATATCTACAAATAAGGAATTATATTTTTCCAGTTCAAATTCTTTAGACATGGCAGTAATAAACAGCATAGAAACAGAAATGGTAAAATACTGCAGTGCAAGAGGTTTAATTTCACACCAATACAGAATTAGAGCATCAGAATCAAAAGAATCTCAATGAATAAATTAGACACCTGGAGGAAAGACTTAAAGAAGATCTATGTGAGAATGAGTGGACAGAGGCATGTAAGGAAGCTCAGATTCAAACAATAAGTTTAAGATTAAAATTACTGCAATATAAATGGTTGATGCAGACTAACATAACTTCAGCTATTCTATATAATGCAGCACTTTAAGTTACTGTGGAGGATGTTTTTAGCTCTGCAGCAAATCCTTCCTTCTGTCTCCTGTTTTTTACACACAAACTCTGATTAACTATATCTGTAGATCTATACTCTGATTCTAAACGGCATTATCTTTAGTCCTAAATTAATGGCTCAATTCTTTTTATCGTAAATATGGAGTTTAGCATGTAGTTACCATCTATAATCACAGGAGGGCAGTAGAGAGGCAATTTAGGACAACAATTAAAACCTTGCAATAAACTTTATTTTATTGCCAGAGGTGTCAGGTACAAAGTACAAATACTTTGACACTTTACTTAAGTAGAAATTGTCGCTATATATACTTTAATAGAGTCATTATTTTTCTTTTTTATTTCTACTCCTTAAATTTTAAAAACAGACTCATTGGTTTTATTTCATCCATCCATCCATCCATCCATGGGTGTTTAAAAGAATAAAAACCATCAGAATAATTAGTTTAATCCAGACAATACATTTCTTTGTGTTTGGACTCAAAATAAATACTTTTTCAAAGAAGATATCATCCAGAATTGTAGAAAAGTTGTTCCTTTAATAGATAGTAGAGCAGTAAATTGCTTAGAGTAGAGCCTTAACATTTTTTCCTGCATTACTTTTATACTTTAAGTAGTTTAAAAATGGTACTTTTACACTTTTACTGGAGTAAAAAGCTGAAGTTGATCCTCTAACTTCTACAAAGTGTTTTTAAACAGTAGAATCAAATGCCATTAATTCACAAAGCTAATTATATCAATAACATGTTACCAGATTAATGAAGATCCAGTTGATCTTTTCTTCTTCCTATTGTGTTTTTTCACCAACTTTCCTGCCTCCTTTAACATTAACTTTGCATTTTCATCTCCATCATGTTAACAAGAAGCTTCTCCATTTTTTTAGCTCTGCTGCTGATCTTCACGTCTTTTCCATGTTTTTTACACACAAATCAGCTTCTATAGATCTAAATTGTTGTTTAACTTTATTATTGTGTATTTCCACCAAGATCAAAGAACCTGTAATAACTCTCCTTTGTGCAAATATTAGAGATAACTGTCCTTCTGTCTGTGAGCAGATCCATGGTTCCTCCTGCCTCTGTGGAAATATGCTCTGTGTTTTTATGTGAATCTTCACAGAAGAGGAGTAAAAAGGAGGCGTGTGGGACAATCACTGGGGGGAGGAGCTCCCATTACCCCCACCAAACCAGGGAGGTTCTCCTCAGGTCCCTGAACACCTGCAGCCCAGTGAGAGACACAGCGACCAGAGTCTGATCACTCCTCCAGCTACTGGTGTGACGTCATTAATGGTGATGACGTCCATCTGCTCAGAAGATTTTCTAAACCAAACAGCTTGTGAGACTGAAGTGTAACCATCACATCCAGTCTGCAGCTGCTAACTACTGAGCATCATAATGGTTCAGATCAATCATCTGCTGCTTTGCCAGCTGATCAGTCAAAGATCTGCTGGATCAACTCTTCTTCTCTGCCACTGTGAACAATCAGAATGAGCTGAAAGAACAGAGAAATAAGGAGCAGCTTTAGGATTTGGACCAAAAACATCAGCAATAAATCAGCTTATAGAAATAATGATTCTCTTAATTCTTACTAATCTTCCCTCAGGGTCACAGATGATCTGCCTTTAAGTCCAAACTTTGCTTCCAGCTGAATCTCCATCAACATTCAGAGCCTCTGCTTTCTTCTTCTATCCTCCATGTTTGGATGAAGCAATGATCTCTTCTCTGAAATGTTTGGACCTCTCTGCTGCAGCTTCAATGGCTGCTAGAACATCTAGTTTAGCTGGACTGAGGGTAGAGAGGTTGTTGATCCTGCTCTATTTATTCACTTTTTCAGAGTTGAGAAAAAACTTTGCTGCTTTGATATGAAATATGATGGTTTTCTATTTAGATAGAAATGTGTATTTGATCTTTAAAAGTCTGTCAAAGATGTGTTTATTCTTATTTTTTCCACATACTTTAGTCTTTCTTATAGAAAAGTTAGCTTTAGATTTATTTTATGAATAATAATTGTAATGGATTTTAACTCTGTGTCAAACTGGTTTATGTTTCCAAATTAAAACAACCAGTTTGAGACCAAGTAAAATTCTGTATAAATTAGATAAAGCTTATTCATGTTTTTCTTCTTCTAAATTTGTCTAATTAATGGATCTAATGTTTCATAAATGGTGAAGTTGTTAAATTCCTCATCTTGTTAGATGGTCCTCCTCTGTCTTTTTCTTGGTTATTATTCATTAATAAAAAGTCAGACCCTCCAAGCTGTGGACCCACCTGATGCCAAGTCATGTTTTAATGCAGAGCAGACCACAGACATGGATCCAAAACACTGGAATAGGTAGGAAGAAGTTTGCCCACAGTCTGTGTTTCAGCACCATGGACAGATCCAGCACTTCCTGAACTGAACATCAGCTGGAAACTCTGCCTCATTTATTTCAGTCTTTGTTAAATCCAGGAATGGTTTCACTTCATCAGAGTCCAAAAAGGTCTCCAGTGCTGCTAAAGCTGACATGAACTGTGACTCCATTCACTGCCAGGGCTTTGATCACGCTCTATAATTGTTCCTGTTGTTCTCCCAGTTTAGATCCACATTCCCAGTGAGTTTAATCCAGTTTCAGGTTTAAATTCTCTGGTATCAAAGTTAATCCAGAAGCAGTGAAAGTGATCCAGTAATCAGCCGTTCATTTAGTTCAGTTGTGGCAGCAAGAAGACGCCTAAAAGCTGCAGGAGCAGAGATAGAACCACTGATCTAAGGGAAGAAATCTTTGCTTTTCTTCTTCTTCTGCTTTGAATCTGGGATCAAACAAGGTCGGTCATGTTGATTTTATTCTGAAAACAGGAAGCAGCAGGATTTCAGTCCCTGATTCTGATGCTTCCTCTGTTTGATCCAGTAATCAGCCGTTCATTTAGTTCAGAGTGTGGCAGCAAGAAGACTGACCTAAAAGTTCTGCAGGAGCTTCCTGTCTACCACTGTTCTAAGGAAGAAGATCTGTTGCAGCTTTTGGGTCATCTGACGTGCTTTGAATCGCTGGATCTTTCAAGGTCGAACCTGTTGATTTTATTCTGAAAACAGGTGTATTTAACCTGTTGCTCCTCCCTCAGATATTTATAAACTATAAATAAATATACATATTCCTGTTTTTTCAATGTTTCTAAATGTCTTTTTATTTTATTTTTTTCACCAGCTGAAAATAAATGTTTTAATTGATCATAAATAGACCTATTTGCAGATATTTCCATGTATCCAGAGAAAATCCAGCTGATCAGAACCAGAACTGCTGACAGTGTTGGACCTTCCTAGTTTAAGATGTAGAGATGAAGAAAGGATCCAGTTCTGGTTCTGATGATAAATCTGTTTAGAATCAGATCTTTCTGCTTCTGAAGGTGAAGATGTTCTGGTCTGACCATCTGCTAGTGGAGTGAATCCAGAGCAGAAGATCCAACCTAACAAGAAGCTGTGGAGCAGTGGGATCAGCATCAGAACCAGCTGTAGAACCAGCTCTGCTTGGACCTCTGGGTTCTGAAGCTGATGCTTTGGAGAAAATGAGGATTTGGAAGAGAAATGTTCAGTCGTCACATGGATGATGTCATGGATTCAGATGCTGGATAGCTCAGAGAGGAAAGGAGGTAGGAAGGAGTTCAGAGGGTCTGGAGTTCAATTCCTCAGGGAGACCAGAAGGATTTGTTTAATAATATAAACATATTTCAAGAACAGTTAATGTTAAGATCAGCAATCTTACCCTGAAATCCCACATACTCCGTCAGCGCTCCAGACCGCCTTCTCAAAGCAAAGCCTACAGCCGCCGCTGTGGCTCCCGTCCGCTCCGCTCTGAGTTTTTTGGAGATCGTAGAGGGCATGCGCGAGATGAACCAGGGTTTCCGCGGATCATTAAAAATAATTACAATTCATTAATTTTTTCTTTAAATCTAGGCCTTAATTGGCACAAAATTATTTAAATATGTTTATCGAAGTATTTATAATTTTTTAATAAAAATGCTTATAAAACAATTTCGTCAGATGATATATTATATCGCTATTAATTTGCGTGGAACTGATCATAAAGCCATTTGTTCGAAAGGAAGCTCGGTAAGTGAGAAAAGCTGGAGGATATATATATAATATATATATGTGTGTGTGTGTGTTTACATACATACAGGAGTCATGGAACTGTGCTTACAGCTCCTTCATATTTCATGTACACTAATAACTTGTGTTCATGGTTCTTGTTGATGGCATTAAAATCATTTCTAATAGCATTAAATGGCATTAAATTAGAGTCACTCATTCCTGTGGCGAACCCTGTGAAAAGCTTAATTTAAAATGTGACATATTAAAAAATCCACCACCATCATCCAGCATATGTTCAGTTTCTGCCCAAAATATATAAATATATATTTGTAGATTTTTGTAACGAGGATAAGGGATAATTCAAAACTGCTTTTTTAAATGAACCTGTTCTCTACTCCCAAACTCAGCTAATCTCTTCATCCATTCCCAATAAGAAGTTTCTTTTAAATGGATTTGATTAAACTTAAGTCCCTCGTATAAAAAAATATTTTGATGGAGATGAGAAATCTGCTTCCTGGTTGGTGAATAATCAATAGTTTGGATCCAATCATTTAAATAAATGGTGTTAGTTTTATATATATATATATATATATATATATATATATATATATATATATATATATATATATATATATATATATATATATATATATATATATATATATATATATATATATATATATATATATATATATATATATATATATATATATATATATAAGAGTTATGCTATAATTTCCCTAGTCACCCATCTGTTGCTGCTATATTTTTAATTTGACGTGACGAACCGGAATTTGCCAACAATGTTCTTTTTCCTGTTTGGTGTGCGATTGCAATTCTTGGGATCTTGGGACCTGGCGGACCTGAGCGGAGCAGCAAATAAACTCCGGATCCATTAATTTGCCGGTGATTGACGGAGAAAGGCGTCGCGTGGGACAGGAGGCACGTCTTGAGGAGTAGCGATTGGATGCTGAACAGCTCTCATTGATTTCCATGAAAGATAAGCGCTCCGCACGATGTACGTCAGCGGGGCGGAGCGGAGCGCTGACGGAGTATGTGGAATCTGGGGGTTATCAATGAAGGTCCTGAATCTGATTCCTGCTGAAAGTCTTTATTTATCTAGAAAGTTAATCTATACATGAAGGAGATGAATGTGTTAGAAGAACAGATCAAAGTGTGGAGGGTCTAGTGGTGCAGAGGTCCAGTTAACCAGACCTGGATCAGAAGGTTATAGGATCAAATCCTGCTGATACTTATTGGATTTTAGCCACCATTATTATCAAGGTTTATATAGAAACTGAGAGGTTAGATCAGAGAACAGGCTGAAGTGTCATTGTGAATGGCTTTCAAATGAGACTTACTTATACTTCAAAACAGAAGTATAGTCTTTTTTCATTCACTGTAAAAGTGAAAACAAAAAGATAAATGTGCCTGGAAAACATTTATCACAGAATTGTATAAATCAAGAATTTTATGCAATTCTGGGTTTCTAATCTAAAGTATGTCAGAGCTTTTAAGAGGAAGGTGGTTCATCTGCCTTGGTAGCTCAGAGAGAAGAGATGCTGGCTTAGAGTTTAATGCATCCTGAGTTCAACTCCTGGTTTCTAATGACAGTAGAAGAAGAAACAAGAAGATAAATGCGCCCGGAGAAAAGTCCAAAGTGTGACAGTGCCTGTGGTGTAATTGTTAAAGCATCGGCTCTGAAACTAGAAGCTCCTGAGTTCAAATCCCTCAGAAGTTGATCTTCTGTTTTTCTAACGACTGTAGAAGAAGAAACAAAAAAAATAAATGCCTCGAGAAAAGTCCAAAGTGTGACAGGTGTCATAGCAGAGTGGGGTTGTCATGGTTTAACGTGCCAGTGGTGCAGAGCCTCGGAGTTCAATTCCATCTGTGGCTGATGTAGCCTGGAACTACCCACTGTGCTGGGTCATGGGAGGGGGCCGTGGCCTGTGTCCTGGCCGTGATCTGTGTTTATCTGAGTGTGTTCATTATTATTCCCCAATAAAGTAAGAATTTATGATTATCTAGAGACTATTAATAACCTGATTTGAAATGCAGCTCCAGAGGAGCTGAATGTGTGGTGATGTCATCAGTACGCTTCTGTTCCATTTGACCAAGATTTCCTCCTGGATTTTCCCCCCGGATCCAGACCTTCTAGACTGTACTCCTGTTCTTGTCAACTGAGAAACGGCCATATTAGATAAATCTGCAATTAACAACCATTATGAAGACTTCCATAGGACTTCACAATTGAAATTCTCCAGAGCTATAGTGAATACATAGGGTAAAAGCGTTATTTAAATTTTCCAATTCATGAAATAACACCTAGAATCCCTATATATATAAAATCCAGATTGGTTTTTGGAGTGAAAATTGAAAACAAAAAGATAAATACGAGAAGAGGAGAGCATAGAGAGATAGTGCCCGTGGTGTGGTTGGTAAGCCCATGGCCCTCCATTTAGAAGTTCATGGGTTCAAATCCCACTACTGTCCTTTTCTAACTGTAGAAGAAACAAAAAGATAAATCCGCCTGTAGAGAGGTCCAACTGTCCAAAAATGTGGCATTGATGCTAAAACATTCACTCTAAAACTAGAAGTCATGGGTTCAAAATTCACTATTCTCCTTTTCTAACAACTGTAGAAGAAGAAACAAAACGATAAATGCGCCCGGAGAAAAGTCCAAATGTCCACAATGGTGGCATTGATGTTAAAGCCTTGACTTTAAACCTAGAAGATCATGGGTTCAAATCCCCCTGTTGTCTTTTTCCAGCAACTGTAGAAGTAGAAACAAAAAGATAAATGCGCCCGGAGAAAAGTCCAAATGTCCACAATGGTGGCATTGATGTTAAAGCCTTGACTTTAAAACTAGAAGATCATGGGTTCAAATCCCACTGTTGTCTTTTTCCAGCAACTGTAGAAGTAGAAACAAAAAGATAAATGCGCCCGCAGAAAAGACCAAATGTCCAAAAATGGGGCATTGATGTTAAAGCCTTGACTTTGAAACTAGAAGATCATGGGTTCAAATCCCACTATTATCTTTTCCCAACAATTGCAGAAGTAGAAAGAAAAAGATAAATGCGCCCGGAGAAAAGTCCAAAGTGTGACAGAACCTGTGGTGTGATTGTTAAAGCATCGACTCTGAAACTAGAAGCTCATGAGTTCAAATCCCTCAGAAGTTAATCTTCTGTTTTTCTAACGACTGTAGAAGAAGAAACAAAAAGATAAATGCGCCCGGAGAAAAGTCCAAAGTGTGACAGGTGTCATAGCAGAGTGGGATTGTCTGCGACCGTAAGGCGCCAGTGGTGCAGAGTCTGAGTTCAATTCCATCTGTGGTTGACAGAGCCTGGAACTACCCACTGCGGTGGGTCGGGGAGGGGGCCGTGTCCCCTCCCTGTTTCCATGACAATAACTGGAGGGGGTTATACATCAGCAAACAATGTCTGACTAGAAATTTTAACGACAGTCAAAAAAAATTCTAAGGTTAAGTTTCTAAAATACTAACAGTAGTCTTTTTTGACAAAACTTGAAATTGACCACTTGCATTATACTACATTACTTATGTTGAGACCAATAATAAGTTACATTAATTAAGAAGTTTCTTAATAAAGATTTCTTTCAGTATTGTTTTATTTGT
This sequence comes from Cyprinodon brontotheroides, assembly GCA_018398635.1. NCBI lineage: Eukaryota > Metazoa > Chordata > Actinopteri > Cyprinodontiformes > Cyprinodontidae > Cyprinodon > Cyprinodon brontotheroides. The sequence goes on from JAGKQL010001140.1 coordinate 10,121, forward strand.
ACTCAAGTTGTCAAAAGTATAACAATACTTTAACTTGTATATTAGAAACATAATCTTTGATTAAAGTCATGTAACTGGAGGCAGTAAAATGCTAAGGTTACATGTCTAAAACAACACCAACAACAGTAGTGCAATGAACTAAATCTGTTCTTAAGTAATGTAGTAAATGTTCTTCTAATGCAAGTGCTCATTTTCAAGTTTTGTTAAATAAAACTTCTGTTAGTATTTTACAAACATAACCTTAGAAGTTTTTTGACTGTCGTTAAAATTTCTAGTCAGACGTTGTTTGCTGATGTATAACCCCCTCCAGTTATTGTCATGGAAAATGGAACACGTACCCCCTACTCAGCAGGCCCCATACGTCAAACTACAGATGGAATTGCCTCCCTGCACCACTGGCTCTTTACGTCACAGACAATCCCACTCTGCTATGACACCTGTCACACTTTAGACTTTTCTCCGGGCGCATTTATCTTTTTCTTTCTACTTCTGCAATTGTTGGGAAAAGATAATAGTGGGATTTGAACCCATGATCCTCTAGTTTCAAAGTCAAGGCTTTAACATCAATGCCACAATTGTGGACATTTGGTCTTTTCTCCGGGCGCATTTATCTTTTTGTTTCTACTTCTACAGTTGCTGGAAAAAGACAGCAGGGGGATTTGAACCCATGATCTTCTAGGTTTAAAGTCAAGGCTTTAACATCAATGCCACCATTGTGGACATTTGGACTTTTCTCCGGGCGCATTTATCGTTTTGTTTCTTCTTCTACAGTAAGCAGATTATGTTAGAAAAATATTAAGTTCACTTCTGAGGGATTTGAACTCATGAGCTTCTACTTTCAGAGCCGATGCTTTAACAATCACACCACAGGCCCTGTTACACTTGAACCTCTTCTCGCGGTGGATTTATCTTTTTGATGACAACTTGCATTATACTACAACATGACTTATTAACAGATGTAACCCATCTTTATTACATAGATGCATATACAACAAACAAGTATACACTTTAGACAACTTTAACAGCTTTATCTGGACTGGAAAGTTCTTGCCAGAAAAATGGGACAATTTTTATTATTATTATTAGGTTGTTTCTGTTTCTAAGCCAGCATCTCTTCTCTCTGAGCTACCAAGGCAGATGAACCACCTTCCTCTTAAAAGCTCTGACATACTTTAGATTAGAAACCCAGAATTGCATAGAAATCTTGAATTTTATACAATTCTGTGATAAATGTTTTCCAGGCACATTTATCTTTTTGTTTTCACTTTTACAGTGAATGAAAAAAGACTATACTTCTGTTTTGAAGTATAAGTAAGTCTCATTTGAAAGCCAATCACAATGACACTTCAGGCTGTTCTCTTAGCAGATCTAACCTCTCAGTTTCTACATTAGACCCTCCACACTTTGATCTGTTCATGTAACACATTCATCTCCTTAATGTCTAGATTAATTTTGTAGATAAATAAAGGCTTTCAGCAGGAATCAGAGTGAGTTTCTATATAACTTGACAAGCCAATGCTTTAACAAAAACCAAAATCCTACGAAGTTTTGATCTTAGGAGCTTCAGGTCCGGGTCTGGTTGTCTCCACCACTGGAGCCTCCATGCTTTGACTTGTTCTCATAGCAGATCTATCCTCTCAGTTTCTACATTGTCTCTGACCCACAGATGAGTTCAATGTCAATATTGCTTTTTCCTTTTGTATTTCTATCACAAAAATGGCCTGGTTCTGCTGGAGTGGTTTCTTCCTGCTGCATTAGTGAGTTTCTCCTCTCCACTGTCGCTACAAGCATGCTTAGTGTGAGGGATTGCTGAAGAGTCTTTTGAGTCGATGCAATCAGCTGGTTTTCCTTAGATAGAAAGCTTTTAATCAGATTTGACTGTATGATCTGGTTGAACTGTAAAAGTGCTGCCTTGAGATGACGTCGTGTTGTGAATTGGGCGCTATAGAAATACTGCCTCGTTAAATTCTGCAGCTTATTTGTGCACATTAATTATGTTTTTCATAAAAATCCTTCTGCTAAAATGCCTTCAGAATGCTGATAATATTAAGTGTCGCTCAAAAATGTACTTTGTTAAATCAACATTTAGTTTGCAAATTAAATATTTAATTTCTTAAATAAATATTTATTTGACAAAGTAAATATTTAGCTAGGTTGGTGGTAGTTAAATTTTTAGCTCCAAATAAATAACAAATAATATATGTCTAGTCTATTAAAATTTCTCTATCTGGGTCCCTGTAGCTCAGAGAACAGACTTTAAACTATTCCAAATAAAGAAAATTAAAAGCAATTCACTTCATTTCCACATTTCAACAATAATTAATTATTTAGTTTGGAAAAAATATGTATTCAACAAACTAAATATAAATATTTTTCTCCAAATTAAATATTTAATTTGCAAACTAAATATTTAGTTTGGGGCAAAACATTTTTTTAACAAACTAAATATTTAATTTCTCTTAAAACTTGTTAAATAACCATAAATATTGTTGTTAGACAGCTTAACCTTCCTAACATCTCCCTATAATAAACCAGCAGGTTGAATAATGAGGTGCAGAAAGCTACATCTTCCTTCCAGCAGGGGGCGGTGCAGCGGCGCTGCTCCAGGTGGATCTCCTGCTAACAATGGCTGCATCCTCGGAGTTACAGCTGGATCTCCTGCCTTCGGACCCGCTGCTCCACATCCTGTCTTACCTGAGCTTCAGGGACCTGGTCCAGTATGTGTTAGACTGCACAAAGACAGCAGATAATTAGCAAAGCTTGTTTCCTAACTAGCTCTCTAACTATAACACGCTAGCAGCTAGTAGGGACTCGTTAGCCTGGCGCGGAACTGCTGTTTTTATTATGATTTTCTACCAAAATAATGATGCATTAAATACTGTCAGCTGGTTACAAACTGCAGGCGCGGAGTAAAGACTTAAATTGATGGTTTTTAATTACGCGCCGAGAAAAATAAATGACGTCAAACGTAAAGATGAACATCTTGTTTACAGTTAGCTTCATGCTAACAGCTGCAGTTTGTTTACCTTTGGGATCTCACCAAGTGACCTAAACTAAACGCCTGATATGATTTAGTTTGAGGTTAAGGGCATGAATTAGTAAATCTGAAAGAATGTTTGTTATAAGAAGTAATTATTCTGCATATATTTCAGTTTAACTGCTGATCAGAACTGAGAATATATCTCTGGTTGGATGGATTTATGTGTAAAACTAGAATAAAACTTCCTGCAGAGACATCTGTGTTCAAAGGAGATTTGTTTACAGTTTTAAGCTGCTGTTATACAACTCTGTTATTTTAACAGGAGAAAACTCACTTTATAAACACAACAATCAATAATAACACAATTTGTAACAAAAGTAGTTATCGGCTTGGGTATTTTTTATTTAGTAAAAGTGGGAAGTTTTACTAGTTTAGTTTTTGTTCCACCATCTAATGGAGGTTTGTCGATTTATTACATCAATATGAAATTTTTATTTTGTCAAGTAGTCCAAGCGCAATTATTAACCAAATAGTGTTAGGGCCAGATTAGAGGTTTTAAATGTTTTTTTTTTTTTGAGGATAAAGTCATAACATTACAAGAATAAAGTAATTAACAAGAATAAAGTCATAGAACGAGAATTAAGTAGTAATATTAGATCAATATGAAGTTTTTAATTTTGTCAGGTGGTCCATGTGCTATTATTAACCACGGAGTGTTAGTGACAGGCTAGAGATTTTAAATGTTTTTATTTTGATTATAAAGTCGTAACATTACAAGAATAAAGTCGAATCTTTACGAGAATAAAGTCCACAACCCATTTCAGTTAGAAAGTTTGGAGCTCTGTCCAGCAGATGAGGGCTGACCAGCTCCACCAATCAGCAACCAGAGTCCACTTTGACATCCTTGTTTCTCATAATTTTAGGACTTTATTCTCATAATTTTATGACTATTCTCGTTGTGACTTTTTTTCTCGTAAATTTACGACGTTATTCTCGTAATGTTACGACTTAAAGAAAAAAAAATCTCTAGCCTGGCTCTAATACTCCGTATTACGTATAATAATATTATGAGAATAAAGTCATATCTTATTCTTACCAGAACCTTTGTCTTCCCAAAAATGAGGAATGTCCAGCGTCTTTTGAAGTTTTATACTTTGGCATCCGTTTCACAAATGAGGAAAAATTAGCCTCAACTTATTATGATGACTTCATTCTTGTAATATTTCATCTTTATTCTCATAATGTTATGACTTTATTCTGGTATTTAAAAATAAAAAAAACTCCATCGTAAAGTACAAATCCAGGATGGAAAATTTCTCTTAATCTTTTTGTTGTTTTCAGGCTGATCTATTTGTGGTAGAAATAGATTTTCCAGAGTGTTGTTATTTAAACACTGACTGAAACATTTTAGTTTTTGAAGCTTTTGTAATCAGAAAAATTGGTAAAAGTTGCCATTTTAAGCTTATTACCATTTAAAATGGTCGAACCTCCTTTGATATTTTTCTCAAATCTTCAGGTAAATAAATATTTGTATCTCAATTTTTTTTATATTGTTTTTCTTGGATTTATCTGTGTAATGATGTGATTTTCTTTTGCTAATCTGAGCTATGGATTATTTGACATGCTAGCATTATTATTGAGTTTATAAACATGTAAATGTCAGCTGTTCTTCAGACCTACCTTGAAGCTGCAGTTTTGTGGCTAACTCCACCCTCTGCTTTGCAGCTGCAGCTACGTCAGTAAGCGGCTCAATGAGCTGTCCAAACACAACCCACTGTGGAAACGTCACTGCTGCAAACACTGGCTGCTGACAGAGTGAGTCTGCTTTCATTTACCCTCAACCATAACGGACAGTGTTGATGTCATAAATATAGATTGGGTAAAAATTAGATTGGTTGGTTTAACCAAAAGATTGGTTGAACACAACTTCCATCACTAGCGGCCCGCGGCCTGTGTCTGTTTGCATGTGCAGCGCGGACCGGTTGCAGCGCGGCCTGTCCTGGTACGGCCTCTTCAAGCATTACTACTCGGACCTGGGTCGCTACATTCAGCACTACGCGGTGCTGAAGAAAGCCTGGGAGCAGCTGAAGAGCTTCCTGCAGCAGCGATGTCCTCGGATGATCGTTTCGCTCAAAGGTAACAGATCCCAGATCCTACTGCGTCCATCACCGTGCCGAGCTGAACTTTTCTTCATATTTTTATGGTTTCATCCTCAGATGGCGCCACAGAGGGGGAACTGGACGACATAGAGGCTCAGATCGGCTGTAAGCTTCCCGATGATTACCGCTGCTCCTACCGGATCCATAACGGCCAGAAGCTGGTGATCCCGGGGTCAGTATCCACGCAGAGTCCGCCCCTCCCTCCCCTGTCTGACACCCCAGTCTAACCAGCCCGTCTCTGGGTTCGTCAGGCTGATGGGCAGCATGTCGCTCTCCAACCACTACCGCTCTGAGGTCCTGCTGGACGTGGAGACGGCGGCCGGAGGCTTCCAGCACAGGAAAGGAATGAGGCGCTCCCTGCCGCTCACCTTCTGCTTCCACACCGGCCTCAGCCAGTACGTGGCGCTGGAGGACGCCGAGGGACGCAAGAAAGGAGAGAGCTTCTACCCGTGCCCTGTGTGTGCACTTCCTGTTCGCCTTCCTTTCAGAATAAAATGTCTGATTCGGACTGTGACTGTTTTATTTCTGTCTGTTCAACAGGATCAGACGGCTCAGGATCCCTCCGCCATCGACATGTTCATCACAGGTCAGGTTTCGTTTACCTTCTGTAGCTGGTTGAACTGATGCTCTAAATGCTTCAGGAGTTTTACGATCATTTATTGTCGTGATGTATGACTTTATTTGCAGAATGTTACAACTTATTCTCGTAATCTTACACGACTTAATGCTTGGTATGTTACGGCTTTATTTTCAATATGTTACGACTTTATTCTGGTAATTCTGCGACTTTATGCTCGTAATGTTACAACTTTATTCTCGTAATCTTACACGACTTAATGCTTGGTATGTTACGACTTTATTTTCGGTATGTTACAACTTTATTCTCGTAATTCTGCGACTTTATGCTTGTAATGTTACAACTTATTCTCGTAATCTTACACAACTTAATGCTTGGTATGTTTCGACCTTATTCTCGTAATTCTGCGACTTTATACTCGTAATGTTACGACTTTATTTTCGTAATCTTACATGACTTAATGCTTGGTATGTTACGACTTTATTCTCGTAATTCTGCGACTTTATACTCGTAATATTACGACTTTATTTTCGTAATCTTACACGACTTAATGCTTGGTATGTTACAACTTTATTTTCGTAATTCTGCGACTTTATACTCGATACATGTTACAACTTTATTCTCGTAATGTTACAACTTTATTCTAAAGAATCTTGCACGACTTAATGCTTATCAATGTTACAGAGCTTTATTTTCGGTATGTTACGACTTTATTCTCGTAATTCTGTGACTTAATGCTCGTAATGTTACGATCTTTATTTTCGTAATCCTTACACAACTTAATGCTCAGGTATGTTACATACTTTATTTTCGACTTTATGTTACGACTTAAAAAAAAATCTCTAGCCTGGCGCCAATACTCCGACGTTAATTTTAGAGCCAGGCTAGCATTTTTTTTGAACAACTATGAGCTGGAAGCTTTCTTTCTGAAACAGGTTGCGCTATGATGACTTCATTCTCATAATGTTACGACCCAATGCTCGTAATTTTATGACTTTATCCTCATATTTAAAAATAAAACATCTCTAGCTTGTTCCTAATGCTCCGTTACGCTGATCTGCGTTTTCAGGCTCCAGCTTCTTGGACTGGTTCAGCACCTACGTCAACAACGTGGTTACAGGAGAATATCCCATCATCAAAGACCAGATCTTCAGGTCCGTCCGACTCTGGAGCCTCACGGCTGAAGGTTTGTTTGAATTAAACCCAGCGCTGTGTCTGCAGGTACACGCACGAGAAAGGCTGCGTGGCGACCACCGGCGACATCACCGTCTCCGTCTCTACCTCCTTTCTCCCCGAGCTGTCGTCCGTCCACCCGCCGCACTTCTTCTTCACTTACCGCATCAGGTACAGCTCCACCACACCGACCCGGTCCGGTGACACGGCGCCGTAAAGGCTTTAAAAAAAAATCTGTTTGCAGGATAGAAATGTCCAGAAGCGCCTCCACTAAGGCCGCCTGTCAGCTGGACAGCCGTTACTGGAAAATCACCACTTCCGATGGAAACGTGGAGGAGGTTCAGGGTCCCGGCGTGGTCGGTACGTCACACGCTCCTCCATCTTGGTTCTGATTGGGCGATGCGAGGTGCTGTTCTACGTTTCTCTGCAGGAGAGTTCCCGGTCATGACGCCCGGAAAGGTGCACGAGTACGCCAGCTGCACCACCTTCTCCACGCCGTCAGAGTTCATGGAGGGTCACTACACCTTCCACAGGCTAGGTGGCGCCACTTCTCCTCCTTCAGCAAACTGACTTCCTGTTTGTGATTGATTGCTTGATGGGATTTCTTGTCTTCTAGCCAACAAGGAAGAGGTTTTCCAGGTGGCCATCCCTCGCTTCCACATGGTCTGTCCTCCTTACAGAGAGCCGGCGTCTCGGACGGTGAGAAACGACTTGGACCTGCTTTCCTCTCACAGCTTTGAACCCAACATTAAAGCTCTTCTCGTTTTTGTTCCTGTGCAACAAAAGGCTTCGACCAGCCACACGACTCCCTACGACGACGGGGAAGACGGCGACGACGACGACGGGGATCAAGGCAGAGGAAGGTTAGGCGGTCTGAGAGGCATCAGCGCCTCCGCCCTGGAGGGCTCCCGGTGCCCCCGCTTCACCTGACCTCCAGACGTAGAGCCATGAACTCAAACTGAATCACTTGAACTTCCAGTTGCCAAATACCACGTGGGTGCGGCGCTTTCAGGAAAAGCTTCTTGGTTCCTTTTAGATTTTTGTGAAGAAGAGCTGCAGAGATTCATCATCTCATGTCAAAGATCGTCTAAAACATCTTTATTCCTGATCCAGACAACATTCCTGAAGCTAAAACTCTACGATCAACTATAAAACACTTTAAAGCTTCTGTTTTGGCTTTGAAAACAGCAAATCTGATCCCTGTCTGGTGATGTGGGTCTGTCGCCATCTAGTTGACAAACCTGGTATTACACCCTTTTTTTTTGAGCTAAGAATTTGTTTTCCAGATGCTGCATTTTGATAAGGATTGATGCTTTTTTTTTGTTACAGGAGTTGAAAAAATATTAGTAAATAATTACTAGGTGGGGAATACAGATTATATTGAGTCTTTTTTTTTAAATATAAATGTTGTAGGATGTAAGATGAGGCCAGCGTGATGATTTTGATGAACTTTTGGGTTTGAAGGTTGCTGGTTTCTATAAAGCTCTGTTTTTTTTTTGCAGATTTTTTCTATGTTTGGGTTCAATAAAATCTTTTCAAAGATCTGTTCATATTTTTCTGCTCTCCAGTTAAAGTTAAAAAGGTCCCGTTAAACTGGTTAATCATCGTCCTCATCCTCCAGCTCTTCCTCTTCCACCGGCATCCCTAAGCTCCTGCGCCTTCTCGTCCCCCTCGTCTCCTTCCTGTCCTCCTGCTCCTCCTCCATCTCCTCCTCCAGCTCCCCTCTTCCTCCCCCTCCCGCCAGCTGGCCCACCTCCCCTTCGCGGGCATTGCAGCGGCTGCAGTGCCTCCTGAAGCCTCCCAGGTACTCGGAGCGGAAGCAGCAGAAGGGGCAGGCGTAGCGTCCGGGTCGGTGGACGGTGCGGACGTGCTGCTGCAGCCGGCTGGGCAGGAAGAAGGTTTGGGAGCAGTCCTTGCAGCTGTAGGGACGCTCCACGTCGTGGTAGCGCTCCAGGTGCGTGAGGACGAACCCTGCAGAGACCAGCAGAACCTTAAAGCTGCACTGAAGCAGAAACGTTTGCTCTAAATGCTGCATTTGTTGGTTCATACCAGAGATTACATTTCGTTTAATAAAGAAATCTAAAAATGGGATTTATTTTTATTTAGGTCAGTAGCAAACAAATATGGGGCGCCGTTTGTAAAGTAAAGCAGTCAAACATTAGGAGCAATATTTATGGTTATTTATTTGTTAGTAAAATAGATCGATACCGCGTCAATATATCAACATAAAAATATGGCAAAATTTGGTGAATTGGGGGATTTCGTGGCATAACGATGACATATAGCAATATTTCATTAGTAAAAGAGATTGATATGGTGTTTTTAAATGGCAATATATCAGCATATGAAGATATTGGGATATTTTAATGTATTGATATTTTTCCCTCGTCTTTAAAAGAAGCTTTAAGTCTGTAAAAAAGTTTTTGAGGAAGAAGAAGTAGCATATATTTTTTTTGAACTTTAGAAACTCAGAAGCTGATCAAACTATTCAGTTTTAAGGCCGATTGCTTAAAAATATAAGATTTGAGTTCAAACCAAAAAAAGTAATGCTTTTGTTTTATTCTTGGATAGGGCTTTAAAGTTAAGTTAAAAAGGTCACGACCTGTTTAAACTGGTCAATCATCAGAATAGTTAGAATGGTTATTTAAAAAAACACGACAAGAATCCGCTTCGTCATCTTTACCGTCGGCAGGTTGCAGCCGTGTCCCGAATTCCTCATTTTCCAGCTACTTTTGTTGGAATTAGCGGTGCCACCCCGGTGACTGGAGCTTTTCAGCATTTTTAACTTAAGTAGAAGTATAAATCCCCTGCAGTTCCAAAAAACAAAAAAGTACGCCATCAGAACGCTTCTAATATTGGGTGTGTCTTAATATTAGAAGTCTGCCATATTGGATCAGTCAATTTCTTCCAAAAACTACGTAAACTAAATTCAGGCCATTTACTGCCACTGGAATATTAAAGCTCCATTTTTGGAGCTATTTCTATAAATTCTTTTGGAGATAGGGGCCAGGATAAGGAGGTCTGGTTGGTCTCCATCTCCCGATAAGCTCGCCTGTGTCCGATACTTTCAGACATTTCAACATCTTGCTCTGAATCCCACATGGTAGCATGGCATAGACAATTCCGTTAGCCAGTTTGAAGAGTACCTGCCAGCACTTCTGATGATTTTCCTTTAGCTAACCAATGAGGGTTTGTGCATTCTACCCATGACTCACATCCAATCACGCTAGTTTTGCCCTGACGTGGATGGGAGCCAATGATCTGCTTTGGATGGAGCACATGGCCGGAAATAAAGATTTAGAAACATTAAAGCGAGAAGCCAAGAGGAACGAGTAACGATTGATTTAGAAATGTAATGAATAGAAAGTACAGATAGCATTGTGTGAAAATGTAATCAAAAGAATTGAGAAGTAGGAAGAAAAATGAGTAAAGTATAGATGCCTAAAAAGTGTACTTAAGTAAAGTATCAAAAGTATTTGTACTTTGTAACTAACCAGAGAACCAGTTATATCTGATATACTAAATATCTGAAGAAATAGTTTTATAGCATTTTTTTTTTTCCAAATAAAGCATTTTAATTGCGATCATATTTAATACATTTTTTTGCCAATTGAGGCCTTCATAAAAAAAATTCTCATGATTTTTAATTATTTTTAATGAACGCATGGAAACCCTGAATTGAATCTTAAAGGTATACTATGCAACCGTGTTGATTTTCCAGCGAGGAGGCTTCCAGAGGGCGAAAGTAAAGTGCACTGTCGTAAATATGCTCAGCTGTTCTCCCTGGTTTCTCCGTCAAGCCAGGCTGGCTGTTGTTTTGAGCTTAGCAGACAGGCGAACACAACGAATCACCATGTCTACTGCGGTAAGTGACTATTTTGTTCCAATTCTTTGAGTTTGAAAATTTCGCTGGTTCCGCCATGATAACTTTGCACAAATATCGCCACTGCGCTTAGCAACGAGCATGCCTTTCACTGGGGGCGTGTAGCAGTTCTCACCGTAAAGCAAGACCGACTCTCGCGATGCACGAGAATTCTGAGCCTGTGGGTGCGCGGGGCGAGGGCTTCCTGCACTGCAAGTCACGGTATTTCCCCTACAGACCACCAGGGCGGCCGAGAAAACCTTTGTTCGACCTGAAATCGTTTAATCATCCAAAACGTTATAGAACACACTAATTAACTGAAAAATGTTGCATAGTATGCCTTTAAAGTCGCAGGGAAGCGGCTCGTTCCAACCCGTTGCATTTCCAAATTCTCCCAAGTGGTGCCCCGACTTTAGACGCAGCGAATAAAGTGAATGTGATCGGACTCTTTATTTTAATTTAAAATGATTTTAGTTTAGATTCATATCCGTGATCCGCTTTTATTCTACAAAATTAAGCAGCTGAATGAACATCCTCTGAGGCCGGTGATTCCGGCCGCTTATTTAAAGCAGCAGGTACTAAAGTGCTAAACAACAAGGATGATTGGTGAGAATAAAAACATTTTTAAGCAAAAGAAAAAGCTTTGAACGTCACTGCTCTCGCTCAAAGTTGTGGACCAGCCCTGTTTTTATTGAAACGGTCTGAAGTCGCTTACTGCACCTTTCAGTTTGCTCCTCCAGTTGCAGACCAGGCAGACGAAGCGGTGGGAGACGAAGCCCACCCACTTTTCTGTCGCCTTCTTCTCCTCCATCAACAGCTCGTCGCTCAGCCCCGCCCCCTCCTCCTCCTCGGCCACGCCCATCTGCACCTCCCGGCTCTTGGTCAGGGCGTGGGTGGCGTAGGTTTTGGGGATCTCGTGTTTGCGCACGATGTGGCTGACGGAGACCGACTTCTGCTTGTGGCTCCAGCCGCAGATCTTGCAGTGGAACAGGACGCCGTCGTACATCAGGACGCACTTCTTCTCTTCATCTGTGGGGGTCACTCCCGCAGGAGCCCCACTCTGCTTCTCCTCGTCTTCATCACCTTCACCGCGCCTCACTCCTTCGGGGCCGCCCGTCTCTCCCTCTTTCCCTTCTTTCTCTCCATCTTCCTCCTTCCCATCATCCTCGCAGCTTTTTTTACTTTCAGGAGCATCCTCATCCTCCTCTTCCTCATGGCTCCTCCTCCTTTTCGGACTCCTAATGTTTTGGTTTTCTTCCGGGTCTTTCTTCTCTCCATTCTCTTCCTTCACCTCCACCTTAATGCTCAGCTTGTTTTTACACTCATTCTTCTCGTCCTTCTCTTCTCCGCTTCCCTTCCCTTCAGGAGCCTCCTCTTCTCCCTCCTCGCCTCCTCCTCCTCCTCCCCCCTCCCTATCCACCATGCAGTGACGGGAGATGATGTGCTTGTAGACTTTGGTGAAGTCACGGCTGGTGTGGAAGCACTCCGAGCAGTGGAAGAGCCGCGCGCTGCTCTGATACATCAGGATGTTGCCCAGGCGGCCCACCGCCACGTCGTCCAGGCAGGCGGGGTGGGACGCCGCCAGGTGAGACAGCTGCTGGGCGTGGCTCTTGGACAGGTGGCCGCAGTGGGAGCAGCGGAGGTGGGCGGCTACCCCTCCGCCTGCTTCCCCTCTAGTGTGGATGAGGACGGACATCGGTGCTGGGAGACATCAGAAGGAGGTTATTCATCTGGTCTGAGCAAACAGATAAAAACATCTATTTAGTCTATTTCTATCTATGTGTTTTTGATGCTGATGGGCTGAAATTTCCGACTAATTGATTGATTGACTTAATTGATCTCACAGTGGAGAAATTTACTTGTTCCATCAGCTCAAAATAGTCAAAGAAGAAGAAGTTTGCCAAAGGAAGAAAAAGGTGCTTGAGATATATGACAGCTTTATCAATTATACATCATTTATACAGAGTGTGTTTACAGTGGTGTATATATATATATATACATATATATATATATATATATATATATATATATATATATATATATATATATACATATAGTTGCTGCACCGGACGTCAAATATAGAGAAACAGTTATTGCACAGGTATCTATGATATGATAAAATGCTAATTAAATTATACATTGCATTACTTTTAATAAAGGATTATTTTTCTCTATCATGAAATGTGTTGGATAATGTTTATTTTTATAATAAATGTCTTATTAAAGTGTATTTTTTGGAATCAGGACTTTATTACCTTTAGATTCACAATTTCTTCCTGTTTATTTTAATTTATCCTTAATGGAGAACATTGTTAGCATTAACGGTCTCAGTTCATACATGCATTTTTTTTTCTGTTCGCAGATGCAAAAGTATAACACATTAAATTATCATTTTGTATTTAAAATGCTAAATCAGAAGGTTAACGCTGCAAGTTCAGCTCCTCAGTCTGTCTTTGTTTTATTCCCAGATGGCTGCAGTGTAATAACGGTGCAGCTAGCTTAGCTTAGCTAACATGCTTTAAAAGCATCCTTTTAAACTCCGTTTCTTACCCACCTATTTATGCCGCTGCCTGCCGCTTGACCCTGCCGACCCACCGTAGTCGAAACGGGACTTGAAACCAGAGTAGATAAATGTTTTGAAGGGATTTTAAATGGAAATATTTTGCTGGCGGCCGAGCAGAGAGGCTGTTACTGCGCTTCCGTGTTTACCGCGGCGCAGCCAATCAAACGCAGAGATTCTATATCGCGAGATCTCCGATTGGGGCGCGATAATTAGGCAAATCATTGTTCATACGCCTCGCTGTTTTGCCTTTATTATCAGTTTATTATCGAATATTGTATATTTTTACAAGTTATTGTAAAGTTAATAAACATTTTAACTTTTTACATAAAAAATCTAAATGCGGGTAAGTTAATTAGGGGCTCACATACAGAGTGGGATATATAGAAATAGGGCCCTAGTCAAAAAGACAGGCAGGGGCCCCCCTTTGAATTGAGAACACAAAACAGCCCCATTCTCCAGATATAGAAATGTTAATAGAATAGACAGCATCCATTATCTGTTCCTAGGTTGTGTCCCTCTTCTCAGTCCACTAAAGCTTTCTTGCTCTCATATTGTTTAGACTCAAGCTGACTTTTCTTATGCTGTCTCTAGTTGAAATTTGAAAGATTTTCTTTCCAAGCACACTAAGCTCACTTAGTTTACTGCTCCCTTCCTGTGTTTCCGCAGAAAGGCCAAAGCAAAATAACCCAGTCCTTCTCTTTTCACTGTAGAGAAGCTTCATGATCTGCTTGCATCTGTTCTCCATTTTTCATTTGGATGTGAAATAATAGCTGCATGAATCAAGTGACAGCAGACAAGATAGAGGAGAGCAGGAGGCTGGGTTACTACTACTCGCTTTGGAGAGCAGAGTTCGCTGCTTTAGATGTTGTCTCCAAAAGTCTCCAGTAGCAGAAAAGTCTCTAGATTTGGCGCTAGGAGCTTTTTGGAAATCAAAGTGCTAGAGGGGTCTGAATAGTCATCGTTTGTTTTTTCAAATGGTTTGCTGCTGTCTGTTTTGGACCTTTCTGAACATGTGCAGCAAATGGACTGGATCCAATATGGTGGACAGCAT
>JAGKQL010001141.1:0-17458 GCA_018398635.1 Cyprinodon brontotheroides
GGCAACCTGTCCTTCAGAGTCTGGGAGAAGATGAAGGACAAGGTCCATTCAGTCCTGTCATTCTGGACCCAAACACTGCCTATGGATACCTGCATCTGTCTGATGATCTGACCCAAATGCCGAGAAGAGGAACCTAGAACAACGCTTCTGATAATCAACCATAAGTACATGGTTTAGAAGTTCTGAGGGCTTCAGCTCAGGGGAAAAACACAGCTGGGAATTGGAGGTTGGAGATCATCCCTGGCTGGGTAGTTGGTTTGGGTTAAAAGAGTCTGTTAGCCGGAAGGAGTAGAAAAAGTTTCACCAGAATAGGGAAACTGGTGTTTGTGGTATCGTAGTGGAAAAAATACACTAATGGTGGTCAGATTCTCAAAGTGAAGAGAAAAAGTCTCCAGGATCAAAATCCAGCTAGGACTATGACAGGGACAGGTGTCCTCACGACCCTGAAGACATGTATCTCTCATCTACACTCCCAGAGAGACACTTTCACTGAGAAACTTTTTCCTTATTTTTGGTTTGGGAGAATCTGCTCATGCTAAAACATCTGACACATCAAAATCAGTAAATCTAAGGTTTCTTTATTATTTTCTGACAAGTTAACTTTAAAGTGATGAAAGCTAATTGTAAAAATACTTTAGCTGATTTTTCTTTTTTGCTCATCCAGAAAAATGATTAAGATGTAACTTAGAATTTAAATGGATTTGATTATAAATCAAAATCAAAATCCTTCTTTATTTTTTAAAGCAAACTACAGGCAAGGTTCATGACTCCTTTATTTACTTAGCCCATTTTTCAAGATTTTAGATTTTAATCTATTGATTATTTCAGTTAATCTTTAAAAGTTTATCAAATATCACTTTTCTTCTAGAATAACCCCTAGAAAAATAAATCTAAAATTAATCCTGAAATACACTGGCATACATTTAACCTAAATTGATTTTGGTTTTGAATAATATAAAATAATTTATTTGATATATATTATTACTATCTTTGATTCATGACTGTCGATATGAATTATTTTGAAATTTCATCTTTGTTTATCACAAAAAAATATCATGGAAGCTGTACCAAAATTTTAAATATTTTCTCATCTCATAAAACATTTTTTTGAATTAAGGTGAGACTTTTTAATTTCTGTCAGGTCTACATGCTCTTTTTCACAAATTTGTATCTAGAGTTGGTAGCCGTAGTAATCATAATATGATTACCTTATTGAGGAAAACTGAATAACCTAAATCAGGGATGAGATTCTTCCTTTCTGCCTGTGAAGATTCACTTTCATGCAGGTCATGGTAAAGCTTTAAAAGTTCAGTCCAGGCAACTGGAGGTGAAGTTTTCTAGAATACGTGTTGCCTCCCATTCCAGAGGCTTCTTTGGTTCTAACTGGTGATGAGGAGCCCTGAGATTATTATATTGTAGGTCTAATAAAGAGTTAGGGCGGCTGTGATCCCTCCTACAGGATTGACCATAGAGGTCACCTGGGGGGGTGTCCATGGAATATGCGCCCACTTCACCCGCGGTGATAACTGTAAAGCCCCATCACAGGGAACCTGTATACCTTGGTTGACAGAAGAAATATAGATTTAGAAAACCAGTTGCTTAAACTGAACCCTTCAAATTTTCCTCTTCTTTATTTTTAATTCGCAAAAAACAGTTCAGTGCATTACCGCCACTTTAAACCGTAGGAGGTGTGAACCAGGACTAACAAAAACAAGAAATAATCGTGCACTCTTTTTTCCCATACTGGTACTACCAACAAGAAATGAAAACTCGTATCAAATTAACCTTGTTTTTAAATGTTTATAATTTTTACATTTTCCCTATACCTGTTAAAGCACTCCTTGATTCTATTCTTCTCCTCTGATATTTCCTAAAGTTATACATTACATGTTCTATTGTCTCAATTTCCTCACAGAATTCACATCTTCCTGTTTCATGTTTTCCCATTATATGTACTGTTGAGTCCTTTGTGCACCAATCTTAATCAGGTTATATTATCATTTTTCTGGATTCTGTTTCTTCCAATATTTCTTCTATTTTCTGACCTGCCTTTGTATTCTATAGAAATATCTTCCTTTAATAATATACTTTTAGTCTTTGAGATTTCTCTTTAATTTTCTTTTTGATGATGCTTTTTAATCTCCTGTTTGTAACTGTGAACTCTAATAATATTTTTGTTATGGTTTGTGGATTATTTTGTTTTCTTATCAATTATTTTATTTCTGTCCCTCTCTTTCTAGAAGCCCAAAGGAAAACTACTAATCCATCATCACAGAGGCTGATAAATTATTTGTTGAATCTCTAACAATATATCAGGACGACTTTCTGAATGATTCTTTGTAGACTGATTAATGATGAATTCATCAAGGCAAAAATCACGACTCTTAATAGATTCGATCCTCCTCCATCCGTTCTACTGCCATCATTATTGCAATCCTTTCTGCGGTATATACTTAGATAAGCATTTAATTATCTTCCTCCATGTGATGATTGTGATTCTGGAACTATAACTGCTGCCTGTTTGACCAGATAAAATTCTGATTTGAACTATATTTTACTAAATGTTTGTGCCAATATATATATATATATATATATATATATATATATATATATATATATGCTACTGACATCAAGGCGAGAAAGCTCCTCCCAATGCATGGAGGGTTCCACCCCCAAATCCAGCACTCTGAGACTGTACACCAAGCTTAGCGAGGGAGGCCGAGGGCTAGTGAGTGTCAAGACCACTGTCCAGGATGAAACAACTAAGATCCAGGAGTACATCAGAAAGATGGCCCCAAAGACAAATGGCTTGGTGGAGTACTCAGGCAGGAGAAAACAGTAGGGACAAAGAAGGAGAGAACCATCATGGAGGGACAAGCGCTGCAGTATACCACAGACAAATAGAAGAAGTGGCTGATATCAAAAATCCTACCAATGGCTGGAAAGGCTGGACTGAAGGACCGCTTCCGAGAGGGGCACTAATCATGGCAACACAGAACATTATTTCTGGAAAGATAGGAGCCACATTGGAGAGGAACAGGGGGAAAACACTTTTTCTTTGTCAGGTTACAGTTTAAGATACAATAAAAAACACCTCAGCATAAAAAAAGCATATTTAACACGAGACAAACATTTCACCTGAAGGAAAATATTGGTGGCTGGAGCCACATTAAAGTCAGTTGAAAGACATTTGAGCATTAGTTGTGTGTGTGTTGTGCATGGGCGTGCACACATAGACACTAGGTGGTGCTAAAGCACTAGGAAGTTTTCCCTTTACCAATGAAAATGCCCTTTTAAAACTCGTTTTTTTTATTATTATTATTAATATTATTAAGATTTTACTGATGTCGGTTTTGAAATGATCTTTTGAAAACCGGAGCCATTAAAAACGACTGAAACAATGCCCCGAAATGAGCCACCTCCGACTCACACCCGACCAGCCTATCTCTCTCCCTTTTTCACGTGAACTCGCGCGGTCGCCCGCAGATGCGCAGCATCATAGCAGTTCAGTAAGCATCTTCAGATAGCAGGAATGGTCGCTGACAGGCTGCTTTTCCCGTGCCCCATTAGCCAGGTAATATACATCCATCCATCCATCCATTATCTTACACGCTTGTCCCAATTGGGGTCACGAGGGGTGCTGGTGCCTATTTCCAGCCAGGTAATATACAGATCAAGCAAAATCATTTTGTTGTGCATTAAAATTTCTCATTCAGCAGCACCAAACAAGCATTTTTGCCGACTGGTCACCTGATAAACTAGTTAGGCTAGATAAAGTTTTACACTGTAGCCCAAGTCAATGACAGATAACGTGAGGACGACCACATAGGCTACAAATAATTTCGGTAGAGTTTGCAATTGCAAATCTATGTGTTAAGACAAACGTTTTCTGTTGTATAGGTTTTGTTAGGCAACATAAATTAACACATTTTGGTCTCTTTATTGCCTTAATTGTATATTGATTTAGTAATTGCAGCACAATGCCAAGAAAGGAGGGTTAATTGTATTGAAAAATCTTAAAAGCTGTTCACATTTTATTTTTAAGTGGTTTGTACAAAATCAGCAAGTATTAAAATAGCTATTATTTTGTAGGCTGCCATAAGTCATATCCACGTGACAAGACTTCCAGCCATGTTGCCCTAATAGCCAATTATTTAAACTAATGTGGCATATTTGTTAAAGCTATTATTATTATTATTATTATTATTATTATTATTATTATTATTATTACTATTGTCATTATTATTGTCATGATGGTTATTATTATTATATTGTAGCCAGTCACAGCAGGGAAGCTCTATACCATCAACATCTACCAGGACAGAAGATGAGGAACAGTTCAGGGAAGACACAGAGACAGAAAAAGACCAGGATGAGGGAGAACAGATGGATGAGGGAGAACAGATGGATGAGGGAGAACAGCAGGATGAGGGAGAACAGATGGATGAGGGAGAACAGATGGATGAGGGAGAGCATATGGGTGAGGGAAACCAGGGAGATGAGCCAGATGAAAGAAAAAGAAAGATGAGCAAGTAGTACGCTTTAGTCTGTTCTGTTGGTGGTGTGACTTTTTTCCATTGAAAACTCACGTTTAGAGAATGTTACAAATAAAAATCTAATTTCATTCAACATGTGTGTGTATTTTTTTTTTTATAATTAAGTGTTCCACGTACGCTAAAAAGTGCCCTCCCCCCCCTCCTGAGCACCTGCCTCCCAAATTGTCTGTGCACGCCTCTGGTGTTGTGCGTTCAGTTTGTCCATGAACGCTGTCTGCAGGCCATTGTGCTTCATGAGATGGAAGTTTATCAACCGGCGCTACAGTTCTGGACACATCCACAGGTTTTTGTGGGTAGGGGGGGTGGAGGGGACCTTGCAGTTCGGGCCCCTTCCACCATAACATCCTGGGGAGATTTGATAAGGGGGGTGCTGAATCCTAAATAACACTTTTCGTTTTGAGAGCAGGCTGCACAGAATTTACTGTGAGCCTGTAAATTCTGGCTCCACATGGCGAATATGGAGAAATTGTCAGGCTTCTCCGCCTTGAAGCGAGCGTGCACATCCAGGATATGATCCCATCTCACCTTTGACTTCAACCACCGCAGTCAGCCTGCATTCAATCGCACCCAGCATACGGCTCACAGCCTTTGTAAGCTCGTCAACCGCACCAGCAGCCTGATCGATGCCCAAATCGCCACAACATCCTATGTAATAGTAGATTCATCAGGTATCCTTATCAGTTATTGCTTTGAAACTGTCTGATTGAACCTTGCATGGTTTAAGTGCATCATTAAAAGCTAAATATGATTTTGATGGTATGTGAGGTGTTGATGTGCAGCTTTAATGGATGGAGCTCAGTGGTTTTTACTCTGCAGTGATGAGATGTGTTCCTTCTGATCTGGTATTGCCTTCCTCCGGGGAGATCTCTGACCAGGGAATGATCCCACTCCAATCTTCTCTCTGAGCAGACCATATTCCAGTGAGATGAAGCTGCTACCTAAAGCAGTTTGCTTTATTATGTGGACTTGTTTTAATTCAGAGAAATAACCTTTTTTTTTTTTCACCTCAGATCTTGAAAGCTAACGACCAGGAGCTGAACCGCTGGTGCTCTCTGAGGAAGACCTGCATGTTCAGGTACTGACTCTGGGCTGATTAAGATGTTTGAACAGTTCAGATTATTTAGTAACGTCTGTCTTTGCTTCCTAAGGTCTGAGAAGGAGGAGCTGTGTGATCTGAAGAATTATAAAGTGAAGGCACAGAATGTGAGGAAGAAGAAGGAAGTCCTGAGCTCTGTGTATTCTGAGTGAGTAGAACTTTAAGCAGCTGGACTCCATCTCTACCGTGGTTAGAAGGTGAAGGTGTTGATCTCTTCCTGATCTGCAGGGAGGACAAAGAAACAACTGAGGCTAAGACCAAGCTGGGAAAGAAACGGCGAGACCGTCTGAAGAACGCCGATAAGCAGATCACAGGAGCGGAAGAAGCGAGCATGGATTCTGCAGAGGAGACGATTCAAGCTCTCAACGAGGCTTTGGAAAACACTGAGGAAGGAGAGGAGATCCTGGTACCCAAGAAGAAGAAGAAGAAGCTAGAAGAGCAAACCTAGGATACAGCGGAGCAGACAGCAGAGAAACGAAAAGAAGGCAAGAACAGGACTGCATGGTCCAAGAAGAAGCCCAGGAGGTTAGGTGGACGCCTCCAACCAGGAACCAAGAGGGTGAAAATAGGTGGCCGGGAGTTCAGCAGACAGAGACTGAAGGCCTACGGGCTGAACCCCAAAAGGCTGTACTTCAGACAGCTCGGCAGACAGAAGCGGAAAGAGCAGGAGAAGAAGCTGAAGCAGAAGAACAAGGAGGGATGAGAGCTTCCATTGAGCTGCTGTCTGACCTTATTGGACCATCAGAGTACAATAAGCTAAGATTTGAATATTCTTTAAAAATGTGTAAAATAAAAATGTAATTGTGCTTTAAACCAGCAATGTCCTCGTTTGCTTCTGTCAGCTGTTTGCCTCATTAAGCCAGAGCGGTGTTCCTCCTGTCACAGCCCGGTTCTACAGCTCAGTCCTGGTGCTGAGATACGAGGCTGCTGGAGTGTTTGCAGCTTTACGCAGCATCGCTGCTTGAGTAAATACTGGGAAACCAAAGTCATTTACTTTTATCCAGGCTACAAATTAGCCAATGAGTTGTTTCAGTCTGGGTTACCAGAAAGAAGACGAGAAAAAGAGCAGAGAAAGTGGACTGGGAGAAACGCAGTGAACTAGTGAAAGAAAAGTGAAATAGTGTGCTCAAAGATGACCCTGTATATCTTGATTATGTTTGGCTCAACCTGCTGTTGTGAAGCAGGATTCTCCACCATGAACATTATCAAAAATAAATATTGATCAAGGCTCAAAATATGTCAGTTCAGGTGTTTTACATAGAAAGTGAGACAGGAAACTGTTTATACCAAACTGAAAGATTCAAAAACTATTTAGATTTTAAAATAGAGTTTTTATTTTTTATAAAATTCAGTGTATAAGATGGATGCATAAACACCTGCATTTTATTTCAGTGTTAAATGCTGTTTAAATTAATGGATTATAATTATAAATTTCTCCTAACCTTTACTGGTTGATGATGGTCTTTATTCGGACCCGGACGATTTTTAATTGGTTTCTCCTGTTCTAAACCAACATGTTGGAAAAGTCCATCTGTACCAACTACAGGAGAACTAGAGAGTCTGCCTTCTCTGTCTGAGCCCCCAGCACCTGTTCATGCTGGGTATTGCTTGGGGGGCATTTCAGGCCAGTGGTTCATGAGGGTGCCATTTATTTCAGCCATTTATATTAGCTATAAACTAACTCGAACTATAGTTAGAGTGGCTCTGGTTACTCTGAGCTATTTCTATAGTTATGCTGCTATAGGCTTAGACTGCTGGAGGACATAGGGGACCCATTTTCATCATTCTTCTTCATTCTATCTCTATTCTCCCACACTGTAGAATTTGTTATTTCAATCTCTGATGCTATGCTTTCTCTGCTTTTTCTCATAGTAGCTTCATCTGGTCTGTTCCTGTTTGGCTGTGACACCATCCTGGAGAGAAATATCAGCTGTACTGCCACCGAAACCTTTGTTTATAGATGTTCGAGATCAGCCTGTTTTTCAATAGTCCTGTTTGACTGGCTGGATGTACTCTCTTCATCCTCTGACATGGGAGGTGGCTTGGTGCTTGTCTGCCTGGCTGTGTGTGTTTCCTGGACGGGGCCCCCTGTGGAGATGGTTGACTGTTGCCTTTGTATCTCTGCTTCTTTTTATATGCCTGCTTCAGTCTCCTTGAACCCCAGTCGGCCTCGGCAGATGGCAGCTCACACTGAGCCTGGTTCTGCTGGAGGTTTCTTCCCTGTTTTTCCTCTCCACTGTCGCTACAAGCATGATAAACTTGAGGGATTGCCTTCGAGTCAATGACTCAATGCAATCAACTGGTTTTCCTTAGATAGAAAAAGTCAAAGATCTGGTTGAATTGTAAAGTGCCTTGAGATGACGTGTTGTGAATTGGCGCTATATAAATAAACTGAATTGAGTATTAGATATATTCTGTGGAAATGTCAAATGTAAGTATTGGTACATAAGGCTAAATTAACAGAACACCTTTCCTCCTCATTAATTTATTGTTGTCCTTTTGTTTTTGATTTTTTTTCTGTTTGTGTGTCTTTCTTTATATCAATTCTTTTATGTTTTTAATTAGTTTGCTTTTTGTTTATGATCTATGAAAAATTAAAAAACAAAGTTGTACGCAGCTGGTGTGTTCTTGCCTTAATATGGCAGGCAGCGAGGTCGACATGCCTATAGGGCGGTCATCTTGGATCAGACCACAGTTCAGGCAGGTGCTGATTTGTCCCATAGAAGACAAATCAATATCACAATAATCTCTTACATGTGACAACCCCTTAAAAGAACAAAACAAACATATTTACTCAGACTAAAACAATTTAAACTGAGCTCAAGCTTATAGATATATGCAAAGTTATATATTTTGAAATTAAATATTGATATGATTAACACAAAGTTTTATATGAATATACTGTAATATGTTATACAAATACTTTATATAGTATATAATTATTATTCAGTATGTTTAAGGATTACTCTTTAATAATCAGTATTATCTATAGAGGAAACATTTGTTTTGGGGATTTACAATAGTAAAGTTATTATGTAGTATTGTTATTAACTTTAATTTTTTTATTTTTTGTTATTATCAAGACTTCTTAGGTAATGGTCAAAACCTATTGAATTTATATATTATATATATATATATATATATATATATATATATATATATATATATATATATATATATATATATATATATTTAGCCTCAGTTGTCTCTGAAAGCAGCTTGATTTGACCAAATATGGTCATTCAGTTGCGATACGAGAATGAAAACGGCCGGTTTAATTCAATTTTTAAGCCCTAATGAAGAGTTTATTTCTCAAATATGAAATGCGCCATTAACCCCTTGATTGACAGTTAGAGTCCACAATTCTGTTTTCGTTCAAATCGGTAAAAAACCGTTGGTCGTGACGTCAACAAAGCCGTTTACGTGTTTAACAATCGTTCTCTTTAGAACTTGTTCCCGCGTTTGGTCGAAGGTAAGAGAAGTCAGTAAAATTTGGGAAGGGTAAAAATGTCAGCAATTTTTAAATACCAAATTTTCTGCTGTTCAAAATACAATTTCCTAATGATAATGGAGGACAGGGGGTGTTTACCAGTCAGCTGAAAGTTAATTTGTGTTTTTCTTTCTGTATTTTTGCAGTTTTGCCTGAGACTGAACCTTGGACTGGATTCAAACAACCCTTAGCTTACCTTTTTCATTTGAATAACGGACATTATTTACCAATAATATCAATAGTAAGTTCATTTTTGAAGTATGTAAATTGAATTGAATCCAATGAAATTGTTGTGGGTTATGGCTAGTTATCAGTAGCTAGTTAACAGCTGGTATAATACTGTAGTTGTGGGGCATAAAGCCTCATAGAATGTTCTAGAATCTGCAAATAAAGATTGTATACCTGTATAAATATGTTTGTGTAGAAAATATAAAAATGTATGAGCGGCTGTGCTTTGCAACATGCATACATCTTATCAGAATTTTCTATTACTCTTAACCCCACTAAAAATATTTGAATAAACTGAACCATTTGTTTTGTTTTTTTAGCAAATAAACATAACTGTGAAAATTAGTTCAATATTCAGCGAGTTAAAGTTGATTAAAATTGATTCTGCACCTGCTCAACACATTACGCTGAGCGGAGCAGTGCCTATACGCCGATGGTCTTGAACAGGGGGTCCGTGACCCTTAGGGGTCCATGGAGGTACTGCATGAGGGGTTCGTTTGAAAGTCTTTGGTTGATTAGAACATTAACATGAATTCAACACACTGTAGTAAACAGATAAATGGAGGCAGAAGATGTCTTGTCAGTCATCAATGCTCACATTCAGCGACACACAGGAGCTCTTTTCAAGCTGGTCTCAGCACCGTTTCATTCACAACACCTGTCCCATCAACAAAGAACCAGAGTCAGAAGTACTTTAATAATCCCAGGGAGAAATTACTTTCGTTACATGAGTCCTTCTGTAATAGATGGACTATAGGACCAGTTTGATTTAACACAATTTTTCAATATATATAATTAGGGGGTCCCCGCTCCATCTCCTGCTATAGGCGAAAGAACAACGGAGCATTTGGGCCAGGCTAGATTTTTTCTGTTTTTAAATACGAGAATAAAGTCATAATATTATGATATAATATATTACAATTGCTAGTGGCGTCAGCTGTAAGAGATTGACCTTCACTCCTGTAGTTGTTGGTTCGAGACCCAGGGTAGACTTTCAACAGCTGAACTGTTGCGAAAACTCTAAATCATGTCACAGAAATGCATCACACTGATAAAACCAAAACAATGCATAATTGCACTATATATATTAAATGCTCTGGAATAAAAATCCACAAGACTAAAAAAGTCATATTATGAAATATTGCAGGTCACGAGGTAGTTTTCAATGGGATGAGAAACATTTGGACACTGTGAAACAATGAGAGATTTTTTAAGGAAGTGCTGATTGAGCTTGTTTCGACTATGGAAAAGAACAAGGATCTGTTTGCTTTCAGAGGAAGGAGTAGACACTGCTGTCAGCGACCAGCTTTCAAGCAAACGTTTGTGTTTTATTATTAGTTTTAAATCAATATCACTGGCGATATTCTGCTATAACATGTGAAATAAAGAATAAAACAGTGAAGCTCAACTTTCATACACGTAAAACCTTTCATATATAGTCTTTTCATGAAATTTCATTTCAAGTTCTGCACGCTGGAATTGAAGCGGAGTTAACTCGGTCTGTTTTGTTCTTCCTACTCCGTGCGCGCTAAAGCCCCTGACGAAGGGATACAAATTTTCGCAGAAACAGGATAACTACCTTGGCACGACACGGGACTGGCAGCCTCTCACACAACACGATCGTGTCATTTCTGGTAAATAATTGTGCCGAAAGAACAGCCGCGTGTGGGTTATCTCGACTTTCCACCTAATATGGTGGTTTTCCCACCGATGCACCGCGCTCGAGGTAAACAATTGACGCGGTCACTTGGCGGAGACCGATAGGCCGATGGTCTTGAACAGGGGGTCCGTGACCCTTAGGGGTCCATGGAGGTACTGCATGGTCATGAAAGTTTTGGTTGATTAACCTTTTTTGTTTATATTCCCCCCTGCAATTTTTTCCCCTAATTGAAATCTCTTTAAATCCACATTAACATGAATTCAGCACACTGTAGTAAACAGATAAATGGAGGCAGAAGATGTCTTTTCAGTCATCAATGCTCACATTCAGCGACACACAGGAGCTCTTTCAAGCTGGGCACCGTTTCATTCACAACACCTGTCCCATCAACAAAGAACCAGAGTCAGAAGTACTTTAATAATCCCAGGGTGAAATTACTTTCGTTACATGAGTCCTTCTGTAATAGATGGACTATAGGACCAGTTTGATTTAACACAATTTCATACAATATATATAATTAGGGGGTCCCCGCTCCATCTCCTGCTATAGGCGAAAGAACAACGGAGCATTAGGGCCAGGCTAGATTTTTTCTGTTTTTAAATACGAGAATAAAGTCGTAATATTATGATATAATATATTACAATTGCTAGTGGCGTCAGCTGTAAGACATTGACCTTCACTCCTGTGGTTGTTGGTTCGAGACCCAGGGTAGACTTTCAACAGCTGAACTGTTGCGAAAACTCTAAATCATGTCACAGAAATGCATCACACTGATAAAACCAAAACAATGCATAATTGCACTATATATATTAAATGCTCTGGACTTCCATATCAATGGGTTTTTGCACCATGTTTTTTTTCTCCCACACTGTTTACATTTGATCACTGCTGCACTTTAAGGAATTTAAATGTCATGAAAGTTGTACAAAACAAAATTTTGATTTGTATATGCACTCTTGTGTATACAAAATGACAATACAAGTTGTATGAGTCTAAGAATAAAGTTGTTAATTTACAAGAATAAAGTCATGAAATTATGAGAATAAAGTTGAAAAATAACGAGAATGAACTCATTAAACTACGAGCCGTTTCAGAAAGAAAATTTCAAGCTCCGACCATCACCACCAAACAGCAACCTGAGTCCATTTCCACATCCTGCCCAATTTGATGCTTCTGTGCTAAAATATTTCCTCATTTGTCAAACCAATGCCAAAGTATAACTTTACAAGATGCTCGACATTCCACATTTTAGGGAAGACAGTGCTTCTTGTAAGTGTTGCTATAAAATACAACTTTATTCTCATAATATTAGGACTTTATTCTAATATTACGACATCATTCTCGTACTGTTGTGATTTTATTCTCCTAATTTTATGACTTTATTCTCGAATTACAAAAAAAACTCTAGCCTGGCCCTGATACTCCATCGTAATCAGTGTTGGGCACGTTACTTTGAAAAAGCAATTAGTTATATTTAGTTAGTTACTTCTCCCTAACTGAGTTATGAACTGAGTTACTCCACAAGAAAAGTAACTAGTTACTAGTAAAAGTAATTTCTCGCCCCTGTAACCCCCACCACCCCGCCCCCACCTTCACGCCGTGTGTTTCCAAAGCCAGCTGAATAGAGCTGAACGACAAAGACAAGAACCTGCAGAGAGTTTTGCAGTTATTGCAACTCAACATAAATGACATCAGGGGAACGCTATCTGACGGGCCTATAAACCCCGGCAGATAGCGCCCTTGCTTAACATGGGGGAACGCTATCTGATGCGGTGTAAATATCATCAGGCTGCATTACCTCTACTTATGGGTGTGAAGTTTTTTAACAGGGCGTTCAGATCTGTGAGTGTATGAAATTAATAACTGGGGATGTCTAATTCTGAAATTCTGTGTGTTTGTTGTTATAGATACTGCAACATCTATCTATCTATCTATGCATCTATCCATCCATCCATCCATCCATTTCTCCCTTTCTCCATATAGGCTAACATTTGATCCTTCACGCTCTCCGTAGTTCCCCTGTGGCGCGAGCACAGGGCGGCTGTTACGCGCCTTTAGCGAGCATGCGCCTTTCCTGTCGCTTGCGCGGCCTTTTCTAAAGTCACAATGATGTTTTTGTTCTTAAGACTCTGAAAATGTCCAGATTTAAATAATGGAATTAAAAAGAACTCTTGGGGGAGCACGCTGCCGAACCAGCCTAGAAGTTCTGACTATTGACCTCAGTATTTTTTGGGCCCTGCGTACGTCTCTGGGTGTGAGACATTATAAAACTTCTACTG
This sequence comes from Cyprinodon brontotheroides, assembly GCA_018398635.1. NCBI lineage: Eukaryota > Metazoa > Chordata > Actinopteri > Cyprinodontiformes > Cyprinodontidae > Cyprinodon > Cyprinodon brontotheroides. The sequence continues at coordinate 13,310 of JAGKQL010001141.1, forward strand.
CCTTAGTAACACGGGTACCTGCTCAGTGGAATCTGACATTTTCATTTCACCTGGTCTCCTGCAGGACCAAGGCTGTTTTTCCCTTTGGATCATTGAACTTTTCCGACCCCTCAGCCGCAGGCCTCTATGTTGATGATGTGGAGAAATAGAACAGAATAGAATACATAGAAAATCCCTTTATTGTCCCACAATGGGGATATTGTGATGTTTACAGCAGCAAAGGTTATAGTAGAAGCCGTCACCTTAGAAAAGTGTAAAAAGATAACAGATTGGAAAATAAAACAAATAGAGTATTGAAGTGTTTTACAATATAATACTCTGTATCTGGAGAATAAAAAATCAATAACAGCTCTGGACATGTTTACGGTAATGGATGTGAGAAAAATAGCAGCAACTGTGTGTGTGTTTTAGACATGGCGGAGGAATCTCTTGACTCCAAGGTGGTTTTGGAACGCATGGAGTCCCTGCTGGGAAAGGATGGAGAGCTCCGCAGTCTGGAGGAAGTTCCCCAGATGTTCAGGTGAGATGCTCCCCTCTGATGGTGCAGCCTCCGTTCCTCCTTCTGTCATCAACCCATCTACTCATTTTTGTCTTTTCTTTCTCAGCTTGATGAAAGCTTCTACCACGATGGCCAGCATGAGTGTCTGCCTCAACGTGCTGCTGCAGACACAATCTAACGATATTCTCCAAAGGTGGGTCTCCTACAGATACAATAAATAATGAGGTTTAGTTCAGGCCCAGGAAAAAGAAGCAGCTCTTCTAGTAGCACCAGCTGGTGGTTAAAACAAGCTTCCCCTTCATCCAGGTTCATCAAAGTGGGAGGCTTCCAGCTGCTCTCCTCCTGGCTCACCCACTCTGAAAGCACCAACAACACCCCGCTGCTGCAGCTCATCCTGCTCACGCTGCAGAAGCTGCCTCTCAAAGTGAAGCACCTCACACAGGTAGCGCCTTCAGATTCTCTATCCGGGTTTTGGGGTTTTAGTCACTTTTGGCAACCTTCACCCACTCTGATGTTTTTCCCCAGAACAACGCAGCCAAGTTCATGAAGCAGCTGAGTAAAAGTGGAGAAACTGAAGGTGAGTTTGAGACTGAAAACAGCATGAATGTTGGTTTGAGGTAGTGTTAATTTTAGCAGCCATTTTTAAATTTAGTTTTAGTTTTAGTCCAGTTTCAGCATCGATTTTTAGTTTTTATCACATTTAGTCGACATCATCCCATTTTTATTTAGTCTAGTTTTAGTCGACTATAAGTCAGAGCATTTTAGTCTTTATTTTAGTTCAAGAAAACATAATTTTATTAGTTTAGTTTTAGTCAACAAAAACCGTCAACATTTTAGTCTAGTTTTAGTTGGAACATAATTTTAACCTTTTACTTTTTTGTCAGCAGATAATATTTAACATTTCCTAAAATTATTTCACATTTCAACATTTTCTCATCTTTTTGATAAAAAAAACACAATTTTAAGGAACACATGCAGACATGGAAGATGTTCTGACAATATTTGCATATTTATTTTGAACATTGTTAAGGTTCAAAGACACAAACACAAATGCTTGCATTAAAATAAATAAAATACACCTGACAAAGGAAACAAATAAATAAAATAAAGTGTCTTATGAACATAACACAAGTGCTGGCTGTTTAAAGCTAGTTCACATAGAATAATAAAATAAATAGATTTGAGATCAATATTGTGAAAAAAAAAAAACTCCAACTGATACAACAAAAGTGCTTTCCTTCCAGCTATAGCTGGCCTGTCATTGATTCTGGGTGGCTGGTAGGTTGTTGGTGGTGGTGTATCTTCAATCTGGAACAGAAATTAATACAATGTCAGGATAGATAAACAGCATAACAGGAATTCCAAGTGTATAAGTAGCATATAGGTCTGTTTTTTTCCTTAACAAAAACTAAGTCTCTGTAAAAACTACATTTGACAATCCATTTCAAACTCATACAAACAACCTATAATTTTATGCAGGAATAAATTGTAGACATTTTTAAGTGTGCAAGCATTTTGGTTGTATTAATATTGATGTTTGCATCCCAGTCCCTGCAGTGGTTCCCGTAGCAATGGCTATTTTGTGTATGAAAATCTAGGTTAAAGTTGTTCTGAATTATGTGTGGCATATTATTTTTATTTTGTCTTATCCTGATAAATAGTTTCAGTTGGTTTTAGCATTTAGCATACATGTGTAGCTGCCGAGGTGTTTTGTGTTAACTATAGTTCACTTGCAGCTCCTAGATTACCTAAAGCGTCTGTCTGCTTTAATCAAACTTGCAATTTAACTGAAACTATAGTTGCCCGGCCAGTATAACATATCTAAGTTCTATCAACAAGTGGCTACGGTCGCTACGTGCTAACAAGCTAACGTAACGTAGCCACCCTGGATACTAAATGCTATGAAAGTTAGCCAACATTAGTTAGTTTATCATTGGGAAATTATAGCCGTTGATTTAATGTTACATTATAAACAACCACCACCAATCTTTCTGTTAACTTACCGTAATGTCTTTGTGGTGAACTGCGACGTATCTTGTCTCTTCAGGTTTGTTGTGTTTTTTCCAGCTACCATGTGGCCACATTCCTTCCCTTCGACTAAAATCAAGCATTTGATTTTGTTCTCCACTTCAATGAAGTGAAAATGTGTCCATATATCACGTCTCCTCTTTCTCCCGAGCCCCAGAGTAGGCTACTCTGTGTCCGCCCACTCCAGGTTTGAAAGTGGGTGTGTGGGAGCTAACGAGGAGGAGGCGGAAGAGGAGACAGGATTTGAAAAAAACATAAAATAATAATATGTAATTTTCGTCTCGTCTTTGTTCGTGAACTAAAATGTCCATAGATTTTAGTCCAGTCTTTATTTACCAAACTGCATTTTCGTCTCGTCTTTATTAGTCCACGAAAATTATTTCTGATTTACTCCCAGTTATCGTTTATCAGTGGGGATTTTCGTCTCGTCTTGTCTAGTTTTCGTTCGGTGAAAAATGTGCGTTGACGAAAATATTTTCGTCTAGTTTTCGTTAACGAAATTAACACTAGTTTGAGGCGCAGCTTTAACAGTTTGTAACTCTTTGTTTTTAGATGTGAGGAAGCTGGCAGGTGCCCTGGTAGATGGCTGGCTGGCTACCATCAGCGCCCACTGCGCCTCCAAGCGGAGCAGCAGTAACTCGCCTGGTGGTACGGACCTCCATGGTTTCTCTGTTTCCAGACTGAACTTTCCGCCTTCTAAACACGGTTCCTTTCTTTAGATAAAAAGAGGAAACAAGGGCTGGAGATGGAGGATACCAACCCTACCCCTCCTAAAAAGAAGACCCCTGCACCTCAGCTGGGGGAGAAATCCATCCTAAAGTGGCCGCAGCTGAAGAGGCCGAGGTAAGGCGCTGCGTTCTGTTTGAAATCTGGTGATTTTTTCCTGTCAGGCTGCTGATTCTGGTTCTGATCGCTGTGGGTTTTCCTCTGTAGCTCCGGCCCCTCAGACGATGCACCTCCAGAGAAAAAGCACAAACCTCTAAATACTCCCTGGAGCTCCAACGAAGGCATCGAAGCCGAGATAACTCCAGCCCAACGTGAGTTTAAGCACAAGTTACTAGAAACGGTTTTTGGTTTGTTGGAACGGCTGTTTGATACGAGGAGTTTTTGTGTTCATCATGTCAAACCATGTCTGATGCTGTTACAGCGGAGGAGCCCAACACGCCCACAAACAACGGCAAGAAGAAAAAAAAGGTCCAGTGGGCTGAGGAGGAGCAGCTCACACAATTCTTCTATTTTGAACTGGATAGAACAGAGAGAGGTGAGGGATTTAGATGGAGATTTCAATATCATGTGGTCTTAGGAAATTGGATAGACATCCCTTAAAACCCACAGATAAAGAAAATAATCGTAGCAAATTTTTGCACTAGACTAAATTTGGTTGGCATATGGAGATACTGTAATCCATGTGAGAAAAAATACACATGGAGCAACAAAAATCTGCCTTACTGCTCTCGCATTGCTTTTTGGCTGATCACAAACGATTTAATTCAACAAGTTACAGAAGTAATAATTTGTCCCACAATAATAAATGATCACAAAACAATTCTTCTAAAATTAGATTTTCCACAGAATAAAAATAAAAAGTCTTTCAACTATTGGAAAGTTTAAATTGCTTAACG